>JBBPRX010000168.1:0-22352 GCA_038093195.1 Boletus fagicola
CCTGCAGGTCCTTGTGGATCACTGTAAGGACCTTCATAAGGGCCTTGAGTGCCCCTACTACCCCCTCACATCCATCTGCCCCCTTCGAGCCACTCAGCCCCCCCACTGTTATGAATCCATTCATACATGAACTTTCTTTTCATTTTAACTTCACTTCTCACCCCATTTCCATTCACCTTTCTCTAGAAGTCACATGACTACTTCCACGATCACGTGATCCCCTTCCGCTCTTCTTCTTTTCTCATCATGTGATCCTTCTCACAGTCATCTGACCAGTCACCTGACGTTCCTCTCTTTAGTTATCTCTCCTCTCCTATTGGCTGCCACCGCTCTCATTCATCTCTGCTTTCATCACACCTTATCAACCAATAGTCGACTCTCATCCCACGGTACAGCCTCTTATCATTTCCCATGATGTATTTCCATTCCCACTCCACTCTTCTTATTCCCATACTCCCCTTCTTCCTTACTAACCACTCACACAATATGTCATAACCCTTAGCCCTCTTTACCTTATTTAGTTAGAGTAGTCTGTCCGTTCCTTGGTCCGTGCGCCCTTATGGCCACTATATAATATAGCTCTAGACGACCTTGGAACACCAGTTCTAAGATAGTCATCTAGACCTTGGTTACTCAACCTCGAGAGTCAGCAAGAAGTATTCAAGGTTTCGGTACTTCCCAGTACTGTGAGTCAAGAAGAAGCAGACAGCAAGATATCCTCTTTAGGATTTACCTCCGCGAGTTATCCTCTATTATCACATCTTTTACGTTGATTCCATCATCCTTCAGATCAATTCCTCATCATAACCCTAGCAGAGACCCTTTAGGTTTTGACTCACAACACCCACCTCCGACCCCTCCAGGCATTCCGTCACCCCTGTCTTCGCCTTCTTCCTCCGCCTCTCCGGCACCTCCTCTCCAGGCCTCTCACACTTGGCCTTCACCTCCCTGCACCCCATGCACAATGTCGCCTTACCAAGCCCGAGCACACACTCGAGAACTCTGTCCAAGCACCTCGTGCACGCTGGTGGCTCTGACGCCCTCTTCTTCCCTTTTCCACCCACGCTCAGCCCCTCTGGTCATACCTCCACCACCTTGGCACTCTGCAATGCCCTCACCTCTTCTGCCTACCTCCAATCAGTCAGTGTTCTCTAGATGAGAGGACTGTACTTAATTATTTTTTGGCTGCCTCTTTGGCCTTCCTCTGCTCTGCCACTTTATGTGCTTCCTCTACCTTGTGCACGGCCTCCTCTGCCTCCTCTGCCTTCCTCCATTCTTCCTCCACCCTCTGCTCCTTCACATGCCACTGCCGTTTGGCGTACTTTGCCACACATACTAGCTCATCATCGTCGTCTGTGCCTTCGATCAGCTGCTTGTTGGACCATGTCTTGATGTCATCAAATTTGTACATGATTGTGGTTCAGGTTTAAGAAGCCAACCCACGACAACCCGGACTTTATGTGTCTATCTTCAGACTCAGACTCTGCCACCTCTGTATTGAATCCTCTAATAGGCCCTCAAGGGTTCGGGCCTAAGAGGGGGATACTGTCATATACTGTACTTCTCAGTACAACTCCACCCTCCGGGCACCTCTTCTGACCCTCTCTGCTCATCCTCCGGTGCGTTCTCACCCAGGACTCAACTCCTCACCTCTGGACTTCAACCTCCATACATAGTTACTATATCCATACTAGTCCCTCTCTGTAGATACTTCCATTCCTGTGCTTGCATAGTAGCACAGCTCTGGCTTTCTTCCTTCCCGACATTACTGTTATGATTGGTGAAACCACCCCCGGTTTTTCCTCTCCTTTGACTACCCAGGAGACCACTGCTGATGACCACCCAGGGTGGACTCTCAAAGATGACATCCTCTCAAGATTAGAAGAGTTCGCCATACCAGATTCCGTCTGGAACAACCTCTTAGACAACACCCTCTTCCCTCCTAAGGCTGTTCCTATACAGCCTCTCTAATCCCTATCCTATACATATTTTGCGTCTCACATCACAACACGTCCTTACGCATTCCTGTTCTTCCCTTGGACACTGCCTCCTCAATCGTGTTCTCTCATACACAATCTCGTGATCCTTACTTCATATGCATTTCATGTCTCGTGTTGCAATGCGTCTTTATGCGTCCATGCCTGCCCTTACCTTAGTTTCCTTATTTAGCCTGGCTGGCCCTAAACCTCCTCACCAGTATACAGTATATATTAGGGCTCCACCTGTATTGTCTCTTTAACCTGAACCTACACAATCCAGTGTACACTTCTAGCTGTTCCTTGGTATCCCCTCCAGCAAGTCTCTGCTTTGCTCTCCCTCATCCTCCCTTCCATCTAGGACAGCATAGATCCCTCCACCACTTCCACCTTCTAGCATTCAGGCTTGTTGAGACCTTTGAGCACTCCAGCTCATCAATACACCACTTGGGCATTGCCTATGATCAAGTTGTAGAAGGACTATTCAAGATAGTCGCAGTGACAGAGGTCACTTGGTCATACTTCACTAGGAGTTACACTCTCATGTAACTTGTTACAGTGGTTTTCAAAAGTCCATGGAAAGTTGCAAACTATTTGGAACACTTTTGCTGTCACGTGTCCAGGACCCCAGATGTATCTCTAGCTAATGTAATACTAGTTTTTTTAGTTGTTCTAGGTCAGCATGTCATTGCCATCCCTGACTTGGATGGGGAGCAGGTATTCTTCATCTCACTAACTGTCTATTCAAAGGTCAAGAAGACGTTGCAAGGTAAATCTACCTCAAAAGAAGAGAAGTCAATGAAAATGAAGGAACTCTCATTCACAGGCAAGCCCTCAAACTACGTTGATTTTTTGCAGAGCATGCTCCAAAAGCATGGCCAAGAGGACTATGAGGTCACGATGAAGAAACACTATCCATTTAGATATATTCTACCAAAGACAAAGGGGTATTTTTTTTCTATTTACTCTCATCACACAACTTCAACTAACGGCGACTGTAGGCAACAGGCTGCAGATGCAATCGATGTCAACAACATTTCCGATTACCAGGAGATGGTGATGAAAATCACTGAAAGCAAGCTGTCCATCATCAAGATTCTCATTGACATGCACGATATCCAGAAGCTGCCCCGAGTGCAAGCTAGCTCTGGGAATGACTTGGGCTCAGAAGATTCTTCCAGTGGTGGTGAGAAGGTGCGTGCCACATAGCATTGCATTTGACATACAACACTCAAGAGTCAGCATATTATTTTGTAGGTGAAATCTCATTCTGCAAAAGCCGACCATGAAAGCTGCTTGGCTTGATGGCACATCAAGCTTCAGCAGAAGTACCAGAATGAACATGATAACGGGTTGACATATGTTGGGCCCCTTGGAGCTATCCCCCTGACACAGCCGATGATTCTTGATTGGGCTCATGCCCTTGAGGAGGGCCATGCAACTCTATCCACTACACCCAATATTGATTCATTCAATCCTGTGAATAAGGCCCCCATTCTCCATGTGAAGAGAGCTTCAGCACTGTTACCACCACCATCGCCAGCACCAGTGCCTGCCATTGATGTCAACTCTTTGACCTCTGTTCTCCTGATACAGACTCTTGTCCAATCGGGCCTTCTTTCTTCAGTTGCGGGCACCATAACCCCACCCAGTTTATCTACCTCCACACATGCACCTCCCCATCCAGTCCTAAGACTCCAACTCGGCAGAAGGACAATGCTGTGTTGTCACCACAGCTCATTCCCTCTTCATCCCACTTGATGCACTACCTTGAGTATGCTGAGGTGCACTTAGGTGTCCGCCATGTGCTAACTTACAAGACTTCACTGCAACTCAATGGGATTGGCCCTGACATTCTTCCAGATGTTGATGACAAGTTCCTTTCTGACCTTGGCCTTTCTGCAGGTGATGTGATCCGCTTGAAGAAAGGTGGTACAGTGTGGTAGAATGGACCTGATGCAAAGCGAAAACAAAGCAATACGGTAATGTCAGACACTGAAGGTTGGGTTGGTGGGGGACCGCCGGTGAAAAAGGTGGCATATCAGAAGCAGTTTCATGACGGAGGTGGTGCATGATTCACTGGGCCACCAATGTGGGCGGATGATGCAGGTGGTCCACCAGGTCTGGACTATGATCTACTCTACTTTTCTGACATGTAGAACCTATGGCTCCCCGTTCCACATGAATTTACTATTGATGAGGATGAAAAACCGTCTCAGCTCAGCTTCGGCCTTTACTAGTACCTTCAAACTTTCCTATGTACAGTGGTAGTTTGTAAATTGATGTTGACTCACACAATGAGCGGAATACAATGAGCGGAACACAATAAGCTTTCAACAAAGGGTACAGAACAGTCACATCAAAAAACAACAGTACAAGACAAACTATACAATATATCCTGATGCCCGAAAATATCCCTCTGCTTTGTCAGGTGTGATAATCTGACAAGCATGAACAATAGACATGATGGGCGAGTCATTGGAGCCTTGATGATGGAGGAGTGCCTTGACCGCAGAAAATGCTTGCTCGATTGGGTTATAATTGGGCAAGTACGGTGGGAGGTAAATGAGCTTGCAGAATATGCGGTTGTATTGGCTATATCAGCTTTGATGTTCCATACATATTACTGTATGTGTGATACTTACAGTACAATGTTCATCTTCAACCAACTGATGAATTCACTCACCATAATGGATGCGGCAGTTATCCATGATAAGTACACTATGAGGACCAGGGTAGGGGCTTGTGAATGGCATCTATATCAGACCATGTTAGTAATCAACAGTGCGATAAAAAAAAGGGAATAAAAAGTACAACAAGTTCCTTGATAAACTTGAAGAAACAATTGCTGTCGACGGGACCATCCACAATGTCATATACGATGATGCCATCAAGCGTGATGACCAGAACGATCAAATACTGCATACCTCTGACAAACCACCTCTGAACCACACAACGAACTCCCTTGCCGGAGCACCCATATCTCCATGAAAGTGTACATTCATTCTTTGCGGCATCATCCACAAACATCAGCATGCCCGCATCATAAGCTTCTTTGGCAATGCGGTTCATGTATGTTGCCTGTAGCAATTCATTTCATTCATAGGCACAGGCAGAGATGATCTTGCGGCTGATTCCAAGCTGCTGGAGGGCACAGTAGAGAGTTGGAAGGGTTGTGCGAACACCACATTTGAGCTGCAGCTCATCCCACAGTTCATCGAGGTAAAGGGATCTCCGGGTGATCTAAGAGAGCGGAAAGGAAGGCAAGGAAGGCTGGATTGAGAGAATGAGGGTGGCCCACTGCACATGAGTAATTATGGAGGTTCGAGATGACACCATACTGGTTATATAGTTCAAGGACCAGATAGACCAACAATTTCTTGGTACCGAGTCAGATTTCCTTGACAGATAAATCCTCATGGTAAAGAACTGGGATGTGGGCCCTCACATCCTGAGATGCCTGGTGATTGGGCATAGTGAAAGACTTGAAGGTGAGGACAATCAGGACACTGAAAACTTACTGCAGTGAATGTGAGTTTGTTTGATTCAGTGTTGATTTGCTAGTAGAGATATATACATCTGGGGTCCTGGACATATGACAGTGAAAGTGTTCCAAATATTTTGCAACTTTCCACAGACTTTTGAAAACTGCTGTAAGTTCTTCGAACTTAACAAAAGGTTCAGGTTTATCCTAGTTGGTGCTATTCAGCCCAACCTCCCCCACCCCCACTCGTCAATATGAGGCGCATCAATCTTACTGCGCTTCTAGGATCTCAGGAAGAAGACAAGGAACAAAGGATCTCTCCTCTGCAACCTCTGAAGGGTCATCTTGCAGAATTAGCAGTTCATCCCAAACCACTTCTGCCCTTCCTCCCCCTCCTCGTTGTCAGACACCTTAGACACCTTCTCCTGCCCTCTCTCATGCTTCCTCCAAAGGACACCATCTTGCTCCCCCTGTACTAGTCTGCAGTACATTTGTTGAAGCCAGACATTCTCCTTCCCCCATCAAAGAAGACAAAGAGGACACTTTCTTCAGAGGACTCCCTGATGCTCCCTCACCACCACCCAACCCAGACCCAGACAAACCAGCTGACCTTGATGACGATGATGACAACATGGCAGGAGACACCAAAGCCACCCTTCCCAAACTGTTCAATGGAAAGCCTTCAGACGCCAACAGATGGCTCAAAGCCATGTTGGGATATTTCTTCCTTCATGCAGACAAGTATGGAGACAAAGCCAAGTCATACATCTTCCTCAACCGAATGAAGGAAGATAGAGGGAAAGCCTTCGTGGAAACGTGGCTTACTCAACTCTTGGATGACACAGTACCTGACGCCCACAAGACCTTCTCAATCATTAAAGATGCCTTTGAAATCACATTCTCCCCATATGATGCCACCATCCAGGCCAGGGTTGACCTCACCTCCCTCTACCAACATGGAAAGACCAACAAAGCATTCAGAGATTATATCTCCGACTTTGCTGTCCTTTCCGAACGTTCTGGAATTAAGGACCTCAGTGCCCTTACTGAATGGTTCTTACGAGGGCTGGACAAAGATATCACCACACACCTCACCCTCTCCGGCGTACTCAAGTCTGCCACTTGGATGCAGGACATCTATACCAAAGCCTCAGAGATTGAAGGAAATTTCAAGAGAATCCAACACTTCCAGAAGGGGCCTAGGCCCACTTATGGAGGAGGTTATGGTTGTTGTGACCCCCACACTATGGATGTGGATCATCTTACAATCATGCCAGAAGAATGAGCCTGACTTTATCGGGAAAGGCATTGTTTTATTTGCCAGAAAGTGGGGTGCTCCACTTGTAACCATCCTGACTATACTCGCAACAAGCCTTCTCCGAAACCCAGTCGCGGAACCTACACGCATGTGGTTGCCACCACATCCCCCACTCCCCAACAAACCCCTGCCATACCACAGGACTCCTTGGATACCTACATACTATATCTCAAGGGGCTATCATGCACTGAACGACATGACAAGATTCTTAGGACCCTGAAGACAGCCTATGAAGTAGGGCTGGATGAACAGGGAGTGCCTCTGGATGAGGCTAATGATACTGCTGCAGCAGATGGATGGGATGAAACCATCAATGCGCTCCCGCCTATGAGCATCCTGCATATGCCCCTAGCCTTGACGTGCAGGGAGGACCCTCAAATAGGGAGGGTGATAGGATTTCCACTGGCACAGGTGTGCCCTCTGCTTCACATTTTTAAAGAGAAGGGATGGACCAACATTGTCTCCTTCCGTCATGATTGCCCCTGTGTTTATTTCTGGATCAAAGAGTAATTCTATTCGGATTCCTCTTTCAATCTGGAAACAGGACAGCAAAATCGTTGGCACTAATGCTTTGATTGACAGTGGAGCTACTGGCTGCTTTATCAGCCATAGCACGATACAACACTTGAAGTTACTGATCTTCAAGATGGACACGCCCCTCAAAGTGTGGAATGTCAATGGGTCACCCAATCAGTCGGGGACCATCAAATTCAAAACCAATATGGTGCTTGACTATGGAGGAGTGAAAGAGCAGTGGGACCTCTTTATCCTCAACTGCGGCAAGGACGACATGATTCTAGGGTTGCCCTGGCTCAGGGCCCTGAATCTAGATGTCAACTGGACAGAAGGTCAGGTTATGATAACCCCTTCCAAATACAAGCAGATGAGTGGCTTCAAACCGGAAGCACTCCAACAACAATACCTCCTATGGTATTTCAGCCATGATGAAGAAGAGCATACCCAGAGAGAGCTCTATGACAGATTTTGTCAATGGACACCTATCCAACAAGCTAGATTTTTCAACTCAACTGGCAACATACCAGAGTTTGTGGTACGACGGACAAAGATGTCCACAGTTATCGCCCAACAGACGGAGAAAACAGAAGTTTCTCTCCCTACAGCTTTTCAGGTGTTCACCAATGTCTTTGACAAGAAAGACATCACCAAGTTACCTCCTTTGTGGCCTTACGACCACGCTATTGAACTCAAGGACTCATTCATTCCCAAATGAGCCAAGAGTTATCCATTGAACCCTGCAGAACAAGTCGCTTGCAAGGAGTTCATTAATGAACATCTCAAAACGGGCAAGATCATCCCCTCCAAGTCTCCCCAGGCCTCCCCATTCTTCTTTGTCCAGAAGAAAGATGGAAAACAGCTTCGCCCCTGCCAAGACTACCGCTACCTCAACTCCCACACAATCAAGAACACATATCCCTTTCCCCTCATCTCCAACCTCATCGATAAATTGAAGGGATCTTCCATTTTCACCAAGTTTGACATACAATGGGGATATAACAACATCTTGATCAAACCTGAGGACTGCTGGAAAGCTGCTTTCATCACCCCCTATGGCCTTTTCAAACCTGCCATAATGTTCTTTGAAATGTGCAACTCTCCTGCTACATTCCAAGCATTTATGGACAATCTCTTTGGAGACTATATGGCAGAGGGATGGTTGATCATTTATATGGACGACCTCCTAATCCACTCAGCCGACCCCACCCTCCACGACAAATGAACTTGGAAGGTTCTCCAACACTTCCGGGAACACAAGATATATCTCAAATTGGAGAAATGCACCTTTGCCACCAAAGAAGTGGAATATTTAGGAATGGTTGTCAACAAAGATGGCATCCAGATGGACCCAGCCAAGTTGAAGGCCATTGAAGACTGGCACCACCCAGGCAATGTGAAAGATGTTCGGTCCTTCCTCAGATTTTGCAATTTCTACCACAAATTTATCCCCTTCTTCTCCGATATCGCACAACCCCTCTTGGATCTCACAAAGGCCTCTTGTGAGTGGAAATGGGGGCCCGACCAGGAGAAGGCCTTCCATCGATTGCAATCCACCTTTACCTGCCAACTGGTCTTGGCCTTCCCTGATACCTTGAAACCATTTACCCTCATGATGGATGCCTCATTGACTGCTTCTGGTGCAGTCCTGATGCAACATGATGCCAATGGCAACTTGAGGCCATGTGGCTATCTCTCCCAGACATTCTCTCTGGCCGAGAGAAACTACAATGTTTATGACTGAGAACTACTCGCTGTCATATGAGGCCTAGAAGATTGGAGACAGTATCTTCTAGGCTCACCATTCCCTGTCACAGTCCTGACAGACCATAAAAACCTCATGTACTTCAAAGAACCCAGGAAGCTCTCCCGATGCCAAGCCCGCTGGCTCCTCTTCCTCATGGACTTTGATGTGGCCTATATGGCTCTCTCCGGTGCCCAGATGGCACCCGCTGATGCCCTATCCTGATGAGACGAGATCGATACCTTGTCGGACAACACCAATGTTCAACTCCTTCCCGAATCTGCCTTTGATTTACAGATCAAATAGATTGACCTCGCTCTTGCAGAAAAGATCCACAATTCCTCTACCATGGACCAGCTTGTCCTTGACGCCCTCCATGCCATGGAGAAGAAGGAAAAATTGTTTCACAGATCCTCCTCAGATGATTGGACTTATGTGGATGGATGATTATACTTCAAACATTGTATGTACATTCCCACAGACGTCTGTCACGACCTTGTTGCAGCAGCGCACTCCTCCCTGGAAGGTGGTCACAGTGGCCATCTCCGCATTGTTGCCCTCTTGAAGTACTATTGGTGGCTGGGTCTCTCTGCCTATGTCAGATGTTACATCTCCGGATGTGGTGTTTGTCAAGCCTACAAAGTCCAGACCCACCCCACTGTTCCCCCCGTCGTTCCTCTCACTGTTGCCACTACCCGTCCATTCCAGCACCTCTCCATGGATCTCATAACCGACCTCCCCCATGTGGGAGAGTTTGATTCTATCATGGTTGTGGTCAACCATGGCCTTAGTAAGGGGGTAATTCTCACCCCTTGCTCAAAAACAATCAACACCGCCGGCATCGCTAAACTCTTTTTTGATCATGTGTTCAAGCACTACAGCTTATACGACAAATTGATCTCCGACCGAGGACCGCAGTTTGCCTCTACCTTCACCCAAGAATTGGCACACCTCCTACACTACGACATAGCGCTATCCACAGCCTACCACCCACAGACAGATGGAGAAACCGAATGATACAACCAGGAACTAGAGACTTACCTTCACATCTTCTGTGATGGCCAACCACACAAATAGTTGGAATACCTCTCAATTGCCCAGTTCTCCCACAATGCCGCCGCACACTCTGTCACCAAAAAGTCCCCCTTCTCCCTGATTCTGGGATATGAACCTCATTCCTATCCTCCCCTTGGTTGCACCTTCCTCCCTGCACTTGAGCAATGGCTCTTCCATCTTGAGGATGCCCGAAAAGAAGCCAAAGCTACTCATACTCTCGCCCAACTATGAATGAAGGAGAGAGTTCATTCCTCCTTCAAACCATGGAAGGTTGGTGACAAAGTCTGGCTAGACTCCCAGAACCTGAAACTTCAAGTTCCAACCTGAAAACTAGTGCCCAGACACACCGGCCCTTTTACCATCTCCCAGGTGATCTCCTCTGTTGCCTTCCGGCTGGACCTCCCCAAACAATGGAAGATCCACAATGTGTTCCATGCATCGCTCCTTTCGTCCTATCAGGAGACACCGGAACATGGCCCCAACTTCCTTCAACCACCACCGGAACTGTTAAGGTTGCTACTGGTGGTAGAACCCTGACAAGTGACTCAAGTGCATAGACTCGACTGTAAGTCACAAACCAGGTGGAGGCCTGACTCGTAAGGCTAGTCGGTGTCTGTGGAGCAAGAGGAAGATGGGTTGTCCTCAGGGGTGGACAGTTGGAGTAGTCTGGGTTGGACTACAACTGCTGAGGGGTGACTGGGAGGTCCTTCCTTGGGGTCAATAGGCCCAAGGGGTGTCAACGAAGGCGGGGATGGTCGACGGTTGACCAGACGGTAGGCAAGGTGAGAGGTGCCGACTCTATGAGAAGAATCTAGGATTGGAGAGCCTAGAGACCGGGGTCATCCTTGACAATGAAAGAGATGGTCCAAAACCTAACCCTGGATAGGATTCTAATGGACAAGCAAGGGGAGCCGAGTGAGTAGGTCTTGAGTTGGGGACAAGGTTAATCCCAATGGCGAAGGTGATGAGAATACAAGCGAAGAGAAGTCACAGGGAGCTTGAGCCTCAAAGGCTGAAGGCTGACTTACTATCCTTGGTAGAGTCTTAGACTAGCACAAGGGCTTGTGCAGCCAAGAGTACGCAGGAATGAGTAGGTTCAAGTTAGAGAAGCATTATAGCTGAGTTCTAACTTATGTATATACTAAACAAGAGTGGTTTAGGGCAGGTCACCTGGATAAGGTAAGAGTCTTTAGGGCAAGTAAGGATGGCTGGAATAGGAAAGACATGTCGCGTCGCGAGGAGTCACATGGTACATGTCAAGCAAGATGCATCGCGTAGTGAATGATTACGAGGTGTCATGTCGAGGGACGAGGTAGTGGAGACACATTGCGTTGTGTAAGAGCATGAGGTTACGCATCAATGGTGAGATTGGGATGAAGGGTGAAATCAGAAGAGAGGCTGTGAGGACCAGCTCTCGGGTGAACCAGGATCAAGAAGGCAGTGGGACAGCCTTTGGGAAGGATAGGATTCATGTAGGCGATGACTTGGGAAGATTAGGATCAATGATGCTGTGGGTACAGCGTCAAGGGAGGCTGTGGGGGGACAGCACTCGGGTGAGGTTGGGGATCCAGGAAAGGAGTCCGGAAGGATGACTATTGGAGGTAGTCATCGAGGGAGGAGTCCAGGGCAGGGATCAAGAGGAGGGTTCCAGGGAGGGTTCAAAGGAAGACTACTGGGTGTAGTCATCTAGGAGGGAACTGCAGGGGATCTAGGGTGGATCTTCCAGAGTAGCGTCAATGGTGAGGGGTCTCCGTTGAGGATCGTGACTCAGGGTATGTGAAAGGGAGGCGAAGGGGAGCCACTTTTAGGAAAAAGTGTACCCAATCGTAACAGCAACTAGTCGGAACAGCCAAGGAATATGAATTGGAAATGATTGTCAATCATCGGAAGAGATTGGGACGAAACCAGTACCTCGTCCACTGGAAAGGCTATTCCACAGCTAAACAAACATGGGAACCTGAAACCAACTTGGGCAATGCCAAGAAGATCCTGGAGGAGTATAAAAGAGAGTTGGACTCTGAATGCCTCTTTTACTCCAACCACCATTATCTCCCACAACAAATGCCCTTCCCCTTTGTCCCCTCCATCCCACTTTCCACCTGCATCTCTCGCCTCACCCCTGCCAACCATCATCTCATCTATGTCACACTCCTGGAAAACAGAGAAGTGGAAACCACACTCAAATGCCTCCTGCTCTTCTCCTGCTCTGACTCCCTCATCCAGCTTACTAGACTCTATCGCCAGTACACCATGCTTTGCTCCCTTCTCCCCTGGACCACCAGATGCCCGACAAGTTCCTCTATCTCCTTCATCGACCTATTCCACTCTTCGCCAGAGTCGTCAGCCGTCATGGCTGTCAAACAAGTGATCCTTGAAATCAGAAATATGTCCCTCGACCTCTTCCATATCACTCAACTCATCAATCGCCTCAATGACCCCCACCTTGCTAGCATCATCAAAGCCCATCTTGAATACTCCTTCCCATTCTTCGCATTGTACACCACCTTCTCCCAGTCCTTGAGACTGTCCCTTGCTGCTTCCAATCCCTCCTCTGATGCCAACATTGCCCTCCAATGCACCCTCCACTGAGGGATCTATACCAAACTTCAAGCTGCCTTAATCACTACTATGCACCAAACAGGGATAATCAAGTTTATTGATGATGTGGATCGATACTTGTACAAGTTAGTCCATGGGACTGGCGATGATACCCCCTCTGCGTCCTCATCTCCTCTCTCTCCTTCAGAACTCACCCCACTCGAACGGATTGGGATGGACAGGTTATAATGGACAAGCCCCCCTCCCTACAACTCACCCTTGCTATAATGAAGCATGCTATCATTGCCGACACCTTGGCCACATCAGAGTAGAATGTCCCCACTATCAATACCCCACTTGCCTTTGGTGGGCCCCCACTCATACTCAAGGACAATGCCCTCTTCATCGTCACACTCACCCCCCTCCTACCCCCTCATCCTCCACTTCATCATCTTCCTCTCACCACTCCCAAAGTTTTTTCCAATCTGCATGTCATGTTCCCCCTCCTCATGCTGCACACACCATTTCCCCTTGCTGCCAGTCTACCCCTCATTACCCCCTCCTTGTTGCCCTTCCTATGATGATGATGATGATGATGATGATGTACATATGTATACAGCCCAGAGGCTTGGTCAAACATGATGGGCTCCCCAGGATACTCTTACCAAGATTTAAATTAATTGTTCCTCGTCATGGACTTGGAATGTACTGGGGGGGTAATGTTACAATTCACCCCTATCTTTTTCCTCTTTTCCTTGTCCCTTTTCTATGCCTTTCTCTTTGAACTATTAACCCTACTGTCTATGCCCCATAAGGTTTTCCTTGCCCTTTGCCCATGTTTCCCCTTTTTTTTGTTTTTTTTTAAAACCTTTCACCAATGCATCATCTACCCTTGACCCTTCCCCTTCTACCCTTGACCCTTCTTCAATGCATCATCTACCCTTAACCATTCTTTCCTTTCTAACTCATTCTCATATATAGGCATATATAAACCTCTAAGATATCCAGCAATGTATCCCTAAGCTTGACCTACTCAGGAATAGCCAATATCTTTGATTGCTTCCCCTTTGGACCTCTATAAGTCTCCATTCTACTTTTGAGTGAACACTTCTCTCAAAACCTCTGACTCCCTGAACAACTTCACCAAGTTATTATCTTGTCAACACAGACAAGACCCCACATTCTAAGAAGCCCTTAGACAACTTGACTAGTGACTGCAACTCATGACCAACCAATCCGACTTGTGACTGACTTATCCCATTCGTGACTGACTGGTCTATGCTCAACCTTACCCAAGGCCAAGCATAACAGTGAGCTCAATGTTGAGATAAATGGGTAACATTATGAAGATGGCTTTCAGCCATGATCTTGCTTATAATTGTATCAATGTTAAAATTGGCAGCATCAAGGGTTTGAACCAAAATGGACACATTATGGTCATATGACTGTAGTAATGCGTTCAGCATGATCATTGCTTGAAGGGAGTCAGGAATGACAAGTCCTGTGGATGTGGTATTTTGAAACACCATGGCAATATCAGAGATCTGCAAGGAAATGACTTGGTTCTCCTTGAACCGGTAGCGAATTGCTTCCTGAAATGACCAAAACTGGCCAGCAACTCCTTGAGGAGAGAAAAGAGTAGTGAGTTTGTCCCAGAAATCCTTTGAGAGAGAAGAATGGGTTACAGCTACACCTCCACTGATGATTTGATTATAAACATGCTTTTGGTGAACCTTTATGTTGATTTGGACATAAACAGAGATTAAGTCTTGAGCTTGTCAATCATTCTGTTTCCATTTCACTTGAGCATCAGCATCAGGTTGAACTGCCCAAGTTGAAGTTCTGGACATAATGTCCCACCATGTAGCGACAGTGAGGACATCCCACATAGAGATGGATCATTCAAAGTAGTTTGAAGGACCAGAGAGACACTGGAGTTTGGAAGTGATGGAAGAATCAATCTTGATGGATCCAGACATGATGTACTGTAGATCTAGATAAAAATCTAGAAGGACAGCAAAAAGAGGAAATCATTGTCAGAACCTTTTGAAACTGTCATACTGTATACTGTACATTCAAGTACAACTCTGGCCTCTGACCACACCTCCAACCCAACTCCACTCGTTTTCTGGTGCATTCTTGCCCAGGACACAACTCCTGACCTCCAGACTCTGACTCCAACCAGACCTCTGTATATATGTAGATACTATATTACATAGTACTAGACTTGTATGTAGCTTTCCCCCGAGCCTGTGCTCACTTATGTACATACATAGGAGCACAGCTCTGGCTATGTTCTATCTCCAGACCTCTTACCAATCTGCTCCACCTCCATAGTAATTCCTGTTACGATTGGAGAAACCACCCCTGGTTTTTCCTCTCCTCTGACTACCCAGGAAACCCCCTGTTAAGACTACTACTGGTGGCAGAGTCTTGACAAGTGACTTGAGTGCATAGACTCAACTGTGGATCACAAACCAGGTGGTAGCCTGACTCGTAAGGCTAGTCAATATCTGTGAAGGCAAAAGGAGAGATGGAATATCCTCAGGAGTGGACAGTGGGAGTAGTCCTGGTTGGACTACGACTGCTGGAAAGTCCTTCCTTGGGGTTGATGGGCCCAAGGAGTGTCAAGGGGTGTCGACAAAGGTGGAGGTGGTTGATGGTTGACCAGACAGTAGGCGAGGTAAGATGCGCCGACTCTATGTGAAGACTCTAGGGTAGCAGAGCCTAGAAACTGGGGTCATCCTCAAGCGATGAAGAAGATGGTCCAAAGCCTAACCCTGAGTAGGGCTCTAATGGACGAGTGCTGGAAGCCGAGTAAGGGGAGCTTGAGCTAGAGACAAGGTTAATCCTAGCAAGGGGTCAATGATGATGTCTGGAGATGTCCCAGAGAGGAGGAGGGTTGGCAAAGGCAACAAGAGTGATGAGTGCTGAGAGAGTACAAGTGGGAGGAGATCACAGGAAGCTTGAGCCTCAAAGGCTGAAGGCTGACTTACTACTCTTAGTAGAGTCTTGGACTAGCACGAGGGCTTGTGCAGTCAAGAGTACACAGGAATGAGTAGGTTCAAGAGTACACAGGAATGAGTAGGTTCAAGTTAGAGAGACATTACAGGCGGAGCTCTAACTTATATACTACTATGAGTCAGTTAAGGGCAGGTCGCCCGGATAAGGTAAGAGTCTTTAGGGCAGGGGAGAATGCCTGGAAAGGAAAGATGTGTTGCGTCATGTAGTGAATGGTCACGAGGTTTCATGTCAGGGGACAAAGCAGTGAGAGATGCATAGCGTTGCATAGGAGCATGAGGCTGCGCATTAAGGCGAGATGGGAAGGAAGGGTGAAACCGGAAGAGAGGCTGTGAGGACCAGCTCTCGGGTGAACCAGGATCAGGAAGGCGGTGGGGATAGCCTTTGGAAAGAATAGGATCATCTAGGCGATGACTTAGGAAGGTTAGGATCAATGATGCTGTGGGTACAGTGTCAAGGGAAGAGGGTCTCCATCGGGAATCAGGATTCGGCGAATGTGGAAGGGAGGCGAAGGGGAGCCACTTTAGGAAAAGTGTACCCAAATGTAACAGCAATCAAGGGTATCGGCTATTCCTGAGTAGGTCAAGCTTAGGTACATCACTGGATATATAGGGGTTTATATATGTCTCAGAGAAAGTCTTAGAAAGGAAACAAGGATTAAGGGTAAATGATGCGTCTGGAGGAAGGTCAAAAAATGAAGGGGAACAAAGAGGTGATACATTACTGAAGAACAAAAAGGGAAACATGGGCAGAGGGGAGAGAGAACCCTACAGGGCATAGACAATAGGGTTAGAGGTCCAAAAGGAAAGGCATCGATGAGATACAAAGAAAAGGGAAAAGATAGGGATGAATCGTAACACCTCACTTCACTCTGAAGTCCAAGACAATGAATATCAGTGAGGGCACACCACATATGGTGAAGCCAACATCTCAACCCCTCTGAACTCTGGAGTTACCAGAGTTACCTCCAGGAGTTCCAGGCACAGTCTTAACAGAAACTTGAAAAGAAGTTAAAGGAGATGAAGTGCGTGTGATTGTGTTATCTTCTGACAAAACCATAGATTTGAGATCCTGTCTAGAGATATCCATATGTTCCAGAGGAGCCATATCATCTGGTATAGGAGTTACATATGTATGCATTTTGATGAGTCATTGGGAATGAATCTAGAGTAGCAAAATTCTTCTAGACCCTCTCATTTCCTGAACCAGTCAGGTAACAGTATTGAAGCATAAGCTTCAAGGTCTAGGAAATGAATTGATTCAAAGAAATGGTAATTTGCTATCATCATTTGATCATCAACATCAAAATATAAATCCGGACATTTTGTAAGATCTGGAAAGATGTTGGCTTTGTTATGGTTATAGTATGGTTGAATGACATAATTGGAAGAAAGCTCTATTCCAAGCCAAGATAAAGCTGCAAACCATAACTCAAAAGGTAAAGTATGAAAAGAATCAAACCTGATGGACTGTGTGTAACAACCTCCTAACCATACTGTTATGATTCATCCCTATCTTTTTCCTCTTTACCTCATCTCTCATCTATGCCTTTCTCTTCGGGCTATTAACCCTATTGTCTATGCCCTGTAGGGTTCTCTTTCCCCTCTACCCATGTTTCCCCTTTTAGCCTTTCAGTGACATGTCATCTATCCTTAACCCTTCTCTTTCTACCCTTGACTCTTCTTTCCTTTCTAAGTTGTTCTCATAGGCGTATATAAATCTCTAAATACCCAGTGATATATCCCTAAGCTTGACCTACTCAGGAATAGCCTATACATACCTTTGATCACTTCCCCTTCAGACCTCTATAAGTCTCTGTTCTACTTTCGAGTGAACACTTCCCTTGAAACCTCTGACCCTCTGAATGACTTCACCAAGTCATCATCTTGTCAACATGGACAAGACCTCTTGTTCTAAGAAGCCCTTGGATGACTCAACCTGTGGCTGACCAATCTGACTCATGATTGACCAGTCCAACCTGTGACCAACCACTCTGACTTGTGACTGACCAGTCCAACCCATAACCAACCAATCCAACTCATAACTAACCAGTCTGACTTGTCACCGACTTACCCCACTCATGACTGACTGAGTCTGTGCTCAACCTTACCCAAGGCCAAGTGTAACACATACCAGGAGTGGATAGGATTTGATCAGCTTCTTCTGTAAGTTCCAATACTTGTTGATCATCCATGCCTTGTAAGCAGGCCAACCTTCTCACTTGTTGTTGAAGGCTTGTTGCTCTTTGTTGCTGAAGTTCAGGTTCCATCTCGTTAGCAAAGTCACTAAAACAAGTAATAGCAATATGAATCCAATCTGGATTGTTGCTAGTGAGCTGAGCTTGCTCAAGATATGCCTGTAAAAGGCATTGGGAATGAACACGAGGAAATAGATTCTGTAAATAAGAGATAAGTGTCAGATGATCTTCCCAGAACATTTGGTAATGAAGCATAAAAGTAGCTTGCCAAGCTTGATCCACTAGCCTGTTCCATGCTCATTGAGTGGGAACAGTTCATAAATTCTTGTCATAGGGACAATCATCTTGCATTATAACCCAGTTCCTGAAACAACCCAAAGAAGGCTGTCATTGCAGGCTTTGCTACTGGATAGATGCAACTGCTGGTCCTTGCTTGTTGTTGAGCACCTCAAGTCATCAAAGGAGTACTGATTGTAATCTCTGAAAGAGATATCCATTCAAAGGGGAGAATATTGAAGAGAACTAGACTGGGTGACCAGTGCTAGAGCTTCTCTTTTACAGTATATACAGTACGATCAAAGAGATGTACATGTTTGTATCGAATCTACAATACTAGGTCTGACTATGGTTAAATAGGAAGACAGAGATGAAAGACAATGTGATACACCTGGCATCAGAGAAGAAGCAGTAATGAAATACATATTGTATATGCATGGGGCATAATGGAAGAGCAGTGATTAAATATGTGTGTACCCTGCACGTCTTCTGTGATAGAAAAGAAGCATGAGTGGTAATTAAAGAAGAACAGTAATAACCGTGGGATTAATGTAACCAAAAGGGAATAGATAGAGATCGGGACTAGGAACCCATAACCTCTCAGGGTTAGATAAGTGTCCTGTGATGTAATAGATAAGGAGAGTCATGTGACTCTGTCACATGATCTGATAAGATAAGATAAGATCATGGGTGTCATGTGATCCTGTCATGTGAGCAATCACATCTTGAGTGCTAGTCACAAAATCTATATGAACTAGTCATGTGATCTGAAAGAAAGAGAAAACGAAAAGTTTTTATGGGGGGTTTGGCTCATTACTGAATGGCCTGTAACAGTTCCCATCTTCATCCAATACTGTGTGTTAAGACTACTGCTGGAGGCAGAGTCTAGACAAGTGACTTGAGTGCATAGACTTGACTGTTGGTCACAAACCAGGTGATAGCCTGACTTGTAAAGACTAGTCAGTATCTGTGAAAGCAAAAGGAAGATGGGTTGTCCTCAGGGGTGGACAATGGGAGTAACTTGGGTTGAGTTATGACTACTGAGGGGTGACTGTGAGGTCCTTCCTTGGGGTCGATAGGCCCAAGGGGTGTCAACAAAGGCAGGAGTGGTCAACAGTTGACCAGACGGTGGGCAAGGTAAGAGGTGCCAACTCTATGAGAACATGATAGGCTGAGAAGCCTAAAGGTAATGGCCGGGTCGACCTACAGTAGTGAGGGAGCTAGACCCAGGGAGTGGTGACTCTTCAATAGAAAGAGTCCAACCACTGACAGAGGAGATGCCCTAGGGATGGTCGCTTTAGGGGAATGAAGAGACTGTGAAGGAGTTGAGCTAGGAACAAGGTTAATCCTAGCGAGGGGTTGATGATGATGTCTGGGGATGGCCCAGAGAGGAGGAGGGTTGGCAAAGGCGACAAGAGTGATGAGTGCTGAGGGAGTACAAGCAGGAGGAGATCGCAGGGAGCTTGAGCCTCAAAGGGTGAAGGCAGACTACTATTCTTAGTAGAGTCTTAGACTAGCACCAGGGGTTGTGCAGTCAAGAGTACACAGGAATGAGTAGGTTCAAGTTAGAGAAGCATTACAGCTGAGTTTTAACTTATATACTAAATGAGAGTGGTTTAGGGGAGGTTGCCTGGATATGGTAAGAGTCTTTAGGGCAGGTAAGAATGCCCAGAAAGGAAAGACATGTCATGTTGCATAGGATCATCTCGGGTGGAGATGAAGAAGGACCAAACCAGAAGAGAGGCTATGATCGGGTGAATCAGGATCAAAAGGGCAGTGGGGAATAGCCTTTGGGAGGGATAGAATCATCTGGGCAATGACTTGGAAAGAGTAAGATCAATGAGGCTGTGGGGGGACAGCACTTGGATGAGGTCGGATGAGGGCTAAAGGGGATAGCCATCAGGAGGGGATCCAAGAGAGGAGTCCAGGAGGACAACTATTGGGAGTAGCCATCAAGGGGGGAGTCTGGGTCAGGGATCAAGGGGGGAATCCAGGGAGAGTCCGAGGGAAGACTACTGGGGATAGTCATCTAGGAGGGAACTGCAGGGGATCAAAGGGTAGATCTTCCAGAGTGGCATCAAGGGTGAAGGGTCTCTATCAGGGATCGTGACTCAGGGTAATCGGGAGGGAAATGAAAGGGAGTTGCTTTAAGAAAAAGCATGCCCAATCGTAACACTATGGTGCCTGCCTCCAAATCTGGAGGATAGAAGTTGATAGGGGAATTCTTATGAACCAAAAAAGATTCACTGGGAAAGGCAAGGTATTCTGGGGGAGTAAGGGCTTGAAAATGAAGTTGAAAGAGATGATCAAAATGATCATGGTCCCTGTTGAGAATCTCCCATCCAAGGTTGTGGACTGGGGTATAAGGAGTGTCGAAATACAACTGTATGGAAAAGCTAGACCAGCACCTTCATAAACCATAGCTAGATGTTCGCCATAATAGGAAAAAGAGTCAACAGTATGAGACCATGGAAAGAAGCCATGGACTTGGGTATTAATGTTGACACAATGAGCCATCCTGGCAGTCTCCAGGAGATTGGCTTCCAGGTTCTGGGATAGTCTGAGGGGTAGAATCTCAAAGAACCTGGGTGTCAGGTGGAATACTGTGTCTCACCCTAAGTCATCTTCTCCTCATACAGTTTCCACATAGAGGATTTGATTGTTCAACAATAGTTGTTCTGGAGAGAGGATCAACTCGTCATGACATAGGGTTGGAAGAAAGAACAACATGGCTAGAACTGGATGGAAGCAAGCCAAATGTGGCTGGGGTGGATTATTCTAAGGCTGAGGAGAGTTGGATGACATCCTGATCATCAACATACATACAGTATGTATAAGGTAAAGGTGGATTGGCAATTACTGAAGCAGTAGGAGGGATGATAGGAGGAGTAGGAGTCATGTTGGTACAAGCTCAATGACGAGGATTGGTGTAAGGATATGGTGGAACTGGATCTCTGGTGGCAGGGGATACAGATCTAAAACAATGTCTGGCTATTTCTGGATGGAATTGCCAAAGATGATTACACTTAGCTTGAGAGTAACCAAGAATGTCACAGTTCTCACCTAGAGTACAATGACTGGGTGGTGGTTCAATGTACAAGAATGTACAGAACATTGAGGTAAAGGTGCCTGTGGATGAACCTCTTTAGGGCAATGTTGTGTTTGCACAAACAAAGTCAGGTTGGGCTGCAATTGCAAGTCCCACAGAAAGACCTGATCAAAAAATGAAGTTCTCCATATCAGTACAACCGCTCAAGTATCAGAGATAAACCACAAAAAGATGATCCAAGAGTTGGCAGAGAGTACTATAGCTGCAAACACAGCAAAACTCATGATGTGTGAGAAGATCACAATCATTAGCACAACTAAAAGAAAAATCCAAAGAACAATCAAGGTGCTTGCACTCTCCATTGCTAGGCTGGGAAAGGGCATCATATAGATGGACCTAGAGCCTTAGGCAGGGCTCATAACCTATCAAAGTACAAAAGTACTCGCAGGCAGAGGTGACAGCAAGGAAACATGTGTGGGAGATACTCACACCATGTGTTTGACAAGAGTGGTGGAACAAGCAAGAGATGCTTGACAAGATAGCAAGTAAAATGTTCTAGTAGATCTGGAGTGGAACTGAGGATAGTGGCCTCAAGAGAAACACTGATAGAACTGTGAGGGATCTGGTGAAGAGCCTATCATATTGGGGTGCAGGAATGACCCTTTATATATAATACAGGAATGTGCACAGACCAAGCTGTGTCTAACACTAACTAGGAATGCCCTTGTACCCTGAAGGGCTATTGTTGTGAGTCTAACACCAAATGGACATGAGAGGTGATCAACAAAGAACTGATCTGAAGGATGAACAAACAAGGATGAGTGTGAAGATGATGAATAAAACATGAACTTGCTGTGGTAAATCCTTAAAGCAAGAATATCTTGTGGTCTGCTTTCTTCTAGACTCACTGTAGCTGGAGCTACCGAGATCTTGAGTACTTAACCGCTGACTCTCTGGTGAGTAACCAAGACCTAGACAACTATCTTAGAACTGGGGTTCCAAGTATCGAAGTACAAGGGTACTCCAGGCAGAGGTGACAGCAAGGAAGGAACGATGTAGGAGATGCTTACACCGTGTGATAGTCAAGAGTGGTGGAACGAGCAAGAGATGCTTGACTAAGCAAGTAAGGTGTTCTGAGTAGATCCGAGGAGTGACTGAGGATGGTGGCCTCAAGAGAGCA
>JBBPRX010000169.1:0-22333 GCA_038093195.1 Boletus fagicola
TGGTCAAATAAGTGTCCCAATGACATGTCATTTTAATATGGTTATATCTTAGTGCCATGGTGACCAAATCACATGACCAAGGGCTCATTGTCAAGGTGGGGGTTAGGGCTATCAATGGCCCAGCAAGGGTTAGGGTTATTGACTTTTGGTTCTCTTGCAACTATCAAATTCTTTCAAACAGCCCAATATTGGAACACTTTTTTGAGCCATTGTAGTTCCTGCTCGAGATGTGTGACACGAGGGATGGACATGGGGGAGCCTGAGGTGGGATGGTGAAGAATGATAGGATCAATATTTAGTTCCTGCTTGAGGTGTGCAACACGACTCACAAGGGATGGACTTGGCCAGCCTGAGGGGGGACAGTGAAGAATGATAGGATCAACATTCAGTTCCTGCTTGAGGTGTGTGACACAAGGGATGGACATGGGGGAGCCTGAGGGGGAATGGTGAAGAATGATAGGATCAACATTTAGTTCCTGCTCGAGGTGCACGACACGACTCACGTGGGATGGACATAAGGGAGCCTGAGGGGGAATGGTGAAGAATGATAGGATTGATGTTTAGTTCCTGCTCGAGGTGTGCGACATGAGGCTGGTGTCATGAGGAGATCTTGAAAGCATGGTGGTCGGCATATTTATTGATATAGTATGTAGAGAACTTGTCATATGAGTGAAGGGGATGAAGGTCATTTGGGACCTTTTGGCCACAATAAATAGGAATAAGATGGGCACTGTGATACATCATGTCTAGATGTATGACAGAGATATCAGGCTGATGTTGTGGATTAAAGCCAGGATGAACAGTCCACATGCCAGTATCCTTGTCAGGCTCATCTCCATGAACAAACCAGTGGATGACAGCACATGGGTAAAAGGTTCCTAGATGGACAAATGAGAAGAATGCAAGGATGCAGACAACATCAAGCCCCTGCATCCCAGGAAGTGCTGGGTCTGTGGTTACAAAAGCACAATACTGCCGCACTGGTCCATTCCTCCACAAGCAGTTGGAGCAGATAATTTCACATTTCATTCCATAAGTTCCACTGATGTCACTGGGGGCATACAGTACATAGAAAGTTGCGCAAGCGGAATTAAAAACTTTAACCTTGCCATTGTACAATGGGCATTCCTCAAGGGGTACATCTGCTGAGTTGTAGGGATTATTTGGGTTCATCATGTGGAATAGAAAATGTTGGATCATATCTTGAAGCTGCAGTATTCCAAGCTTGTTGCAAAGCTTTGAGATTGTACTTGCTCATTTCCATTCTGTGTTGTACAAGTGTTAGTATCTATTTAACTGTTACCACCCTACTTACAAGGCATGCATGTGAGTTTGACATGTGCTTGAACACTCATCTGGATGTTGACCGGCTTGCCATCCTCCTTACCCTCATTTTCATCTGCAAGATTTTGTTCAGATCCCTGAGGGTTGGGTCCGACTTGTTCAGCCTTGTTGTTCATCAACACATCTGATACACATGTGCCAGAAAGCATCCCATGTGTTTGGAACTCCATGTGGCATCTGGCCAACTTGTCTAATCAATGGTTTATGAGGAGCATTTGACCGAGCATGTTGTGGCAGTTGGAATGGCAGTAGGGCTGCTTGACAGCCTTGATGTGTTTCAACTCAGTAATAGATGAGCACAAACCATTGGGTGCTCCAAAGAGTTGTATCATGTCCAGGTAATGTTTCATGGAGTGCTGTCGTGGAAGGCTGAATGATGTCATGACATCAGGGCAGAACACTTTGTGAAATTGATGGAATCGATCCAAGGCTTTGTGTATCTCAGTGAGAGTCTGGTCCATGATAATATTGCGTTGTACAAGGTAACAGAACTTGAGGAAAGATCGGAAAGTACGAATCATGCCCTGTGGCATATACCCTTTAATAGCAGGGATATATGTACATATGTATGTATATCTGTTGAATCATCCAAGAAGTTAGTGACTGGGTATTAGGAGTGTAAGAATGACATACCTTCATTAATGCTTTAGAATCATCACCCATCCACTGCTTGAAGTAATGCCCTTGAGGAAACTGCCTAAGTCCCAAGAAAGGAGCAACCACTGCAATTCTGCCCAAACACATCAGAGCAGGTCAATATGACACATTTATTAATGAACTGACCTCTGATCATCATCCAGGATAGCAGCAGCTTCTCCTCCGTATGTCTGGACTATATATTTCTCTACCCATTCAACTAAATTGTCCTTGAATGTGCCTTTAATGATTTGGTGTAGTAAGTCTGGAGAGAGTGACTTGTGGATATTGGCACGAGGGAAATTGTTGGTGAACAGCTGTGGAATGATTGGAATGATTAGCTATATGTTTGAACTGACTGAAAAAGTACATATGATGAGTTGGCTCACAATGCCATATTCATCCCATAGGTCCGTTGGTGTTAGGACTGTTCCAAACTCCTGGAGGTGTAACTCCGATGTTCTGGAGTTTCGGAGGTGTTGAGATGTTGGCTTCACCATATGTGGTGCGCCCTTGCTGAGTATTGGTTGTCTTGCTATTTCAGAGGGGTGCAGAGAGAACTGGAGGTAGACTTGGAAGGGAGGAGTCAGGTGTCAAGTTTGATATTTGAGCTGAGTCCGAGTACAGAGTATCTACAAGTTTAAGTAGGTTGGAGGTACACAGGAATTTACGGAGGTGAGTAAGTATCTGAGTAATGTCTGGGAGGAAGAAAGCCAGAGCTGTGCTACTATGTGAGCACAGGAACAGAGGTATCTATAGAGTGGGACTAATACAGATATAGTAACTATGTACTGGGGTCGAAGTCCGGAGGTGAGGAGTTGAGTCCTGGGTGAGAACACGCTGGAGGATGAGTGGAGATGGTTGGAAGGGATGCCCGGAGGCCGGAGTTGAACTTGAAAAGTACGGTATATGACAGTTGGTGAAAATGAACTTGTGAGCATTTCTATGTGCTCATGACACCGAAAAAGTGCATCTTCATCGAGGTTGCGTTGATCAGCAAGGCACCTACACAGAGACCAATAAGACTTGGAGTGATGAGAAATAAAACTAAGTTACTTTGGACACCACCTGCGGACAATGTATGACAGTAGTACCTGCTCCTCATAGTCAGCTATGTAAGGCCCGAGCCCAAAGACAACATGGCAATAATGGCCATCACTGAAGTGCATGAGCTCTGGGGTGGTCATGCCAGGTTTAACAGACTACAGTATAAGATGCAAGTGAGTGATAAATGAAAGAGCTGCCACTGAAAGCAGTGGAACTCATTGGTCTTTGCATGTTGATTCATGGCTATGAGTGTTAGATGTGTTAGATGTGCCATCCGGAAACCTGAGATTTAGTTGGAAGCACATACATACTTTTGGGTTGTGCAAGGAAGCCCATGAGTACAATGCCATTCTGATGCGCATGCCTAGTGGTGTTGCATATATTACCTATCAATAGGTACAAAGGGTAGTAGTCGTTCTGTCCAGTAGCCATGGAGACAGTTGTTTTATTGCTGCCTAAAATCAATGGCACAAAAACAGACCCATGTGTATTCACATCTTGTGAAATGATGTCCTGTAAACACTTACTGTAGTCCATTTTGAATATTATACTTCAAAGCCACTTACCGCCTGCTTCCATGCCCAATTGACTGACATAAAATCACCCCAATGACGACCATTTGTTGCTTCGTTGTATTTCCGATATGGCATGAAATCCATCTCGTCTGCGAAGTCAGGATTGGCTATTATCTGGCAGACAACCTCGCACGGATCACGGAAATAGACTTCATATTGATCGTTCATCCATTGTGGTACATTTTGATTGGGTTGCAGTCCAGTGAATTTCACAGAAAAACTGGACCACTTGACATCACCAAGCATTGTGCTGTTGATCGTCTTGTACAAGTCTTTATGGTTAATGAAGACAGGTTCACCATCTACTTTGAGTAAGGATGCTTTGCATATATCCAGGAGCTTGTCAATATGCGCTGCAGACATCTGGTTTTGTGTGTATAAGAAGTCGGCCAGTTCGAAGTGAATACAACTGTGAAATGGCTCCCAATCATCTCTGAGCTTCATTGGTGAAGGTTCAGGAGGGTTACTGACAGGGAGAAAGTGGCCATTGGCATCACAAGGTTGACCTGAACTTGAGTCACATTAGAATGTGCTGCTACAGACTGAAAAGGGCATACATACCATTCAAATATGTATGATAGTTCCTATAAAGTTGATTTCCAGGGCCAACAAATTCTGTGTCAACATTGTGCAGCAGAGGGGCTGAGCGACAGGTGGGAGATGAGGGGTCTGGTTGCACTGGTTCATTGCTCCCACTTTTGCCTCCATCCTGATCAGATTGTCCCTGTGTATGGTCCACAGGGTCAACTGGTGGAGAAATTGTTCGATGCACAGCATTGACATGCTGCATCAACACTGACCGATTTTTGAACCAGCGTGTGCAATGAGAACATGGAAGGATGCGTAAATTATGAGCTTTGAGTGCTTGGTGTGCATGTTGAGTGTGAGGAATGGCTTGATGAGGCATAGTTGGATCAGGGGAATGGATGTGAGTGAATGGAGGGGTGATGAAACCAGAACTAATGTGATAGAAATAGGGTAATGCTCGGGAGTGAACTGGCAGCTCAAACAGAAAAATATCTGAGCATGTATATAAACCGTGATGCAGGCTCAAAAAAACCTGCCCTTTGCAAACATTGTTCAGTACTACATTCAAACCATTCAGCTCCAACTTTACCATGTCTACTGGCAAAACCCATCCTTCAAATGCCAACTGTTGTAGAATCAATTCCAAAGACAACACCAGCTGAACTACTTTGCAGATAACACCAATCTGACGATGAGGAAAACTAGGAGAGGACTGAGGATGAGAGTAGAGGATATGAAGTCATGCCTTAATTCCGTGAAGGAACAAATGGATTAGACTGGGGATGCCAGTTGTCAAGTGTCTACTTTATATACTGTACAAGGATGTGCACAGACCATGCTTCTCGTGGGAGAAGTTGGTCATAAAGATGACTAATGTGGGAAGAGAAGAATGATGCTGAGAAATAAAGAAGCAGCGCGTGAGAGAAGAGCGGAAATTAAAGTCACATGCTGATGATGTCATGGATTGGTGATCTGATCATGTGTGTGTTCCCACGGTCACGTGCATGCATTGCAAAAATGAAAGGTCAAATGTTGTACAAAGTAAGTGTATTAAAAATGTTGAAAATATAGTATATCATAACACTACCCCCTCTTTATGACTCAAATTCCAGACGAGTTCCTTGAGAGTTTGTTTCGGTGAAGTTTTCGTAAGAAGAAAATAAAGATTGGAAGTCAGCAATGGAAAGTCCTTGAAGTTTATGGGGAGCAGAAGGGTTTTTGGCGTGGAAATCAGCTACTGCTTCAGGAGCAGTATTAATGATGTCGGCTGTTTCCCAAGTTCTATCTGTTTCGTCATAACCCTTCCAATGTACTAGATACTGTAGTCCTTGGCCTTTGAAGCGTGATGCGGCTATATGATCTATTTCGAACTGCTCTTCTCCTTCTTTGTCTATTTCGATCGTGTCTGGACGTAACATGGGTTGTCCAGGTAAAGTTTGTTGATATGGTTTTACATGAGATATATTAATGACAGGGTGAATTTTGATGTTTTTGGGCAGTTTGAGTTTAACCGCATTTGGAAGGACTTCTATGATCTCATATGGTCCTATCCATTTTTGGGTAAGCTTCTTGGCTGTATAAGGAAGCTTCAGTTTGTCTGTTGATAGCCAGACCTGCCGACCCTTTTCATACTCCGGGGCTTCGGACCTTCTTTTATCCGCTGTATGCCTCATCCTTTCTCTTGTATTTTCTAAAGCTTTTTCTACTTCTTTATGGGAACAACTCATTTCTCCTGCAAATTTGCCAGCTAAGGTTTTGGCACTTCCTTCAAATCCCATGTGTGGGGCATAGTTACGTGTGATGGCAAAGGGAATAGTACTGGTGGCAGTGGTAAGGGAGTTGTTGTGATGGAATTGAGCCATTTTGATCCAGTTCGCCCAATCTCCTTGACGTTTAGCTACATAAGCTTGGAGATATTGTTCCAATTCCCGATTTATCCTTTTGGTTTGACCATCAGTTTGGGGGTGGTAGGCGGTAGAGATCTTTTGGGAGATTCCAAGAAGTTTGCAAAGCTGTGTGGTAAAGTCCGATATGAACTGGGATCCTCTATCTGATACTACTGTAGAGGGAAGTCTGTGTATGCACCAAACATTGTCTCTGAATAGGATGGCTAAGTCTTTAGATGAAACTGTATCATAACAAGGAATAAAAATAACTTCTTTCAAGAAGCGGTCTACTACCATGCAAATTGCTGTATAAAAAAAAGGGATGGTGGTAGACCGGTGATAAAATCTACAGAGATATCTTCCCATGGATGTTTTGGAGTGGGTAAAGGGATGAGTTTTCCTGCCAGTGCTGTTGACTTTCCCTTCATGAGGGCGCATGCTTGGCAACTATCTACGTAATTTTTAATGTCTTTGGTGACACCAGGCCACCAGAAGTTTCAAGTAAGAAGATGTATGGTACGTCCTTGTCCAGAATGTCCACCAATTGGAGAATCATGACAAATGTTTAGGAGTTGAATATGTAAGGAGGGAAGGACGAAGACTTTGTTTTTGTTATTTTTGAAAATATGGTTATCGTAATCGAAAGAAAAGTTGTGAATAGAATCAATGCCCAAAGCAATTGACTCAGATTGTAATGTATCAAAAAAGGAGGATTCTAATGAAACATTGTTCAAGAATAATGAAAGTGCTAAAACCGTAATGTTTGTGTTATGGTCCTGAACGGCATCACCATGATCCGGACACCTGGATAAGGCATCAGCTCTGCCATTTGACAAACCCAGTTTGTAAATGAATAAATAAATAAACTCTTGTAATAATGCATGCCATCTTGTTTGTCTACCAGATAGAGTTTGTGGCTTTTTCCAGTATTTGAGGTTTTTATGATCCATCCAGATCTCGAAACCTTCTCTACTGATAAGGTAGTGCCTCCACTCTTCCAAAGCTCGAATAACTGCTAAGAGTTCTTTATTGTAAATAGGGTAATTGCACTCTGTGCTATCAAAAAAATGAGAGATAAAGGTGCAAGGTCGCCAGTGTCCATCTTCGCATTTTACAGAAAGAACTGCTCCTGTAGCTATATCCGAGGTGTCTGTTTCTACCCTCATTTCCTTATTCCAATCTGGGTAAGTGAGGAGTGGAGTTTCTTGGAACTTGTTCTTTAATGTTTCGAAGGCTTCTTTTTGCCAAGAACCCCATGTGAATGATGTATCCTTTTTGGTCAGATCATTGAGTGGTTGAGCGATCTCGGCAAATCCTTTGATGAAGCAGCAATAATAATTACAGAGTCCGAGGAAGCCTTGCAGTTGTTTGAGGTGTGTGGGAGTGGGCCAATCCAATACCCCTGACACCTTCTTTTCCTGCATCTCTACCCCCTCTTTAGATACTACCATACCCAAAAAGTCCACTTTGTCCTTGGAGAAGCGCATTTCTCCAGTTTAATGTACAAATCATTTTCTTGTAATCTAGTTAATACTTCTTTTACAATGTCCTCATGCTCTTTTTTGGTTTTTCCTTTTGTAAATATCATACAGTCATCGATATAGATTACTAATGCAGCATATTGGTCGTTAAAGATATCGTTCATCATCTGTTGGAATGTAGGAGGCGAATTAGTCATTCCAAAATACATAACAGTGGGTTCGTAGGCCCCAATTGGTGTTACAAATGCTCCCTTCCACTCATCACCTTCTTTGATGTGTACATTGTTGTATCTCCATTGCAGATCAAGCGTAGTAAACATGTCGGCATCTTTTAGCTGATCAATAAGAGTGGAAATAAGGGGAAGCGGGTACACATTTTTGATGGTACCTTCATTTAAATATTGATAGTCCATAACGAGTCTCTTTTTTCTGTCTTTTTTAGGAATAAAAAATACAGGCGCAGTTTGAGGGGACTTAGAAGGTCTTATATATCCCTTTTTGAGTTCTTTGTCAATGAAGGTGCAAACCTCCTCCATTTCGATGTCTGAAAGAGGAATGACTCTACCCTTTTTTGGTACAAAATTGGGTTTGAGATCTATCACATGATCCCAGGGCTTTCACTCGGGCATGTGTTCTGATTCCTTTTCGGAAAAGACATCAAGGAACTCATGGTATGTTTCAGGGACCTTCTCTTTTAGTCCTTCCTCAATTATGCGAATAGAAGGAGGGATGACCTCTGGTCTGAGGTCCATGATTTTACAATAAGAAGTACAATGAGGAAAGGAAATTGATTTGTTCACCCAATCGACATCCGGATTGTGCCAGTACAGCCAATCATACCCAATGATTAGTTGATGACATCCCAAACGAGAAACATAAGCATCTATGACTTCCGAATGTTCTTGTATAGTAATAATAAGAGTGACCATGTGAGTTACTTGTCCTATTGCTCCATTAGAGCCATCGGCATTTTTCACTTCTAATGGTCAATCCACTTTCGAAGTGGGAATTCCATATTGTAATACATATTGTTCGTCAATGATGGTATGAGAAGCACCTGAATCCAAAAGTGCCTGAACGTATTGGTTATGCCATTGGCCATCTTTTTTCATTGTTATACTTGTTTTAAGTGATAGTTCACCACCAAATGACAGAGTACTTGTTGTGAGATGAATCTCGAAGACAACACTGGCTGGACTTTCGCAGGTTACACCAAACCTGAAGTAAGAAAACTAGTGGAGGACCGAGTAGTGAGATGAGAGAGGAGAGTCACGCCTTAATTCTACAAGAGAACAAGTGGATTAGACTGGCGTACCAGTCGTCAAGTGTCTACTTTATATATGATACAGGAGTGTGCACGGACCATGCTTCTCGTGGGAGAAGTTGGTAATAAGGATGAGTAAGGTGAGAAGAGAAGTTTGATGCTGAGAAAAAGAGAAGCAACATGTGAGAGAAGAGCGGAAATTAAATACACATGTTGATGATGTCATGGATCGGAGATCTGTCACGTGTGTGTTCCCACGGTCACGTGCATGCATCGATGAAATGAAAGTAAAAGTGTAGTACAAGGTAAGTGTATTAAAAGTTTTGAAAATGTTGTATATCATAACAGTACTGGTGCAAATGGAAATTGGCGATTCTTTGAGGGATTTATAAATAGGAGAGTTTTGAGCTTGCCGAACAAGGGAATTAAGCATGCTTTGTTTTAATTCTGGCACTGTGCTCTCAGGAGTCGCCCTTTTGGAATGAATATCATATTGAGAAAAAACATTGTCTAATGTACATATAGGGAAATCAAGATCGGTGCAATCTACTAGGCTGTTTTCAATACAAGTATTGCTACTTTTGTCCATCATTCTAGTATGAATGTGGGAAAAAGAAATTGTACATGATACTGGTTCACAGGGACCCTCATCACCTATGAACCCTGTCCTTTTAAAGCCTGGGCAGCTCGCTGCTTGTGTTAAGGTTGCTACTGGTGGTAGAACCTTGACGAGTGACTCGAGTGCGTAGATTCAACTGTGGGTCACAAACCAGGTGGTAGCCTGACTCGTAAGGCTAATTGATATCTGTGGAGGCAAAAGGGAGATGGGATGTCCTCAGGGGTGGACAGTGGAGTAGTCCGGGTTGGACTACAACTGCTGAGGGGTGACTGGGAAGTCCTTCCTTGGGGTCGATGGGCCCAAGGGGTGTTGACAAGGCGGGGGTGGTTGATGGTTGACCAGACGGTGGGCGAGGTAAGAGGCGCCAACTCTATGAGAACACGACAGGCGGGGAGAAGCCTGAAGGTAACAGTGGGGTCCTCCTAGTGAGGGAGCTAGACCCAAGGAGTGGTGACTCTCTGGTAGAGAGAGTCCAACCACCGACAGAGGAGATGCCCTAGGGATGGACGCCCTAGGGGAACGAAGAGACTGCGAAGGAGTTGAGCTAGGGACAAGGTTAATCCTAGCAAGGGGTCGATGACGATGTCTGGGAATGGCCCAGAGAGGAGGAGGGTTGGCGAAGGCAACGAGAGCAACAAGCGCAGAAGGAGTACAAGCGACAGGAGATCGCAGGGAGCTTGAGCCTCAAAGGCTGAAGGCTGACTTACTATCCTTTGTAGAGTCTTTGGCTAGCACGAGGGCTTGTGCAGTCAAGAGTATGCAGGAATGAGTAGGTTCAAGTTAGAGAAGTGTTACAGCTGAGTTCTAACTTATATACTAAACGAGAGTGGTTTAGGGCAGGCTGCCCAGATAAGGTAAGAGTCCTTAGGGCAGGTAAGGATGCCCGGAATAGGAAAGACGAGGCAATGTCTTGTAGGATCATCTCGGGTGGAGATGAAGAGGGATCAAACTGGAAGAGAGGCTATGATCAGGTGAACCAGGATCAGAAGGGCTGTAGGGACAGCCTTCGGGGAGAGTAGGATCACAGGGCTCTGCTCTCGGGTGAATCAGGATCAAGAAGGCGGTGGGATAGCCTTCGGGAGGGATAGGATCATCTAGGCGATGACTCGGAAGGATTAGAATCAATGAGGCTGTGGGGGGACAGCACTCAGGTGAGGTCGGGGATCCAAGGAGGGAGTCCGGATGGACGACTATTGGGGGTAGTCATCAGGGAGGGAGTCCAGGGTAGGGATCGTGGGGAGGGTTCCAGGGAGGGTCCAAGGGAAGACTACTGGGGTAGTCGTCTAGGAGGGAACCACGGGGGAATAATGGTAGGTCTTCCAGAGTAGCGTCAAGAGGTGATGGTTCTCCGTCGGGGATCGGGATCCAGGAAAGGGGGGGCAAAGGGGAGCCGTTTTAGGAAAAAGCATACCCAATCGTAACACCAGGTAAGAAATGCCTTGAACCATATGATGGATTCTTGGTGCTGAAGCCATTTCATCATTTGAACTGTGTAGTCCTTGTGGTTGCTCTTAAGGTACATATACTTTCTTCATGTAGTCGATGTGTAGTCGTTCCGAGTTCTCTGTATTTAAGCTGTCAAGACTACCAAACATCTTGATTGTGTCAGCATAGTGGAGCAATGAGTGCAACTTTGGAAAGTTGAAGTGTTCCCGGCACTCAAGCTCAATGAAGATCTCCTTAGTACAATGAAAATGGCAAAGGGCTTGCTGTAAGGCAAGGATGGTGTCCTCCGTGTGAGACTGATATTGTCCAATGTAGATGAAGTCAAGTAAAGCACAACCAGCTTTGATGACATCTTGATGAGGTGTTGTACTGACTAGGGAACTGATGAAGATACATATGCTGGAGCTGTTTGTGATCAGTACCAGTCCACTGCTTGACTTTAGAGATGCCATCCTTAAAGTGCCACAGCCCAGGATGGAGAGGCATGGCATGAAAGTGTGCATCGAAGTCCTTCTTGCCAGCAAGAGCAGCACACCATTTTTTGAGATGATCCTTGAATATTCCTTGGTGGAGTTGGTGTAGGATGTCAGATGAGATGCAGGTAAAGATGTCAGAATGGGGGAGATCAGCCCAGAAAGGAGAGAAAACAGTGCACAGGCCTTGAGCAATGAACTCCAGTGGATATTGACCTGTGGCTGTTATGATATACAACATTTTCAAACTTTTTAATACATTTACCTTTGCATACCATTTACTCTTCAATTCATCAATGTATGCATGTGACTGTGGGAACACACATGTGACTAGATCTCAGATCTATGACATCACCAACATGTGACTTTAATTTCCACTCTTCTCTCATATGTTGCTTCTTATTTTCCCATCATCATTCTTCTATTCTCATGTTAGTCATCTTTATTATCAACTTCTCTCATGAGAAGCAAGGTCCGTGTGCAATCATGTATAATATATAAGGTAGACACTTGACGACTGGCATCCCCAGTCTAATCCATTTGTTCCTTTGTGGAATTAAGGCATGACTTCCCTCCTCTCTTCTCATCAACTGGGTCCTCTTCTCATTTTCATTACCTTCAGACTAGTGCATCTGTGAAAGAGTCCTGCCGGTGTTGTTTCTGGACTTCGTTCCACAACACCTGGATTAGACTTTGTGCACTGCCCAGACTCTAGGGCAAAAGAGACCCACTGGTGTTTACCAGTTTTCATTTCTTCATTTATGCTTGCACCTTTAGAGTGTGGGATTGAATCCAAGCTTTTGTCTCAGTAAATAGTACCTTCTCAGTCCCTCCCTTGAGGTGATACCTATGGAGAGGTCATGCTCTATTTATGAAGGACGACTGAGAACCTGCCATAGTTCTGAGGCTGAGTCTATATCGCTGTCTTAGTCCTGTGAGTAATCACAGAGGTAGAGAATCAGTCAAGTTAGTTTCATTAGTATATGTGTAGTTTTGTTCCTGGTCACTGTGGCCCTCAGAGAACTTGTTACACATCATTTAGAAGACGCCGATATTACCTCCGGTTGAAGAAGATTTACCTATGCCCATTTGCTTGTTGTATGCCCAGAGCTTGGTTGGAAGATACCAATCAGTAAGGAATGATGGCAACCGTTGACATGGATGAGTTGATTGAAAGGATGGCAGAGATGAATGTAAACAAGGAGAAAGAAAGCGTGATGAAGAAAATCCAGGATCTGGGAACATGGGACAGCGATTGCACCAAATTCAGACTATGGTGGATCAAATTACAACTATGGGTAGGAGAACAAAAATGGAAATCTGACAAACTTTGAGGAATAGCCGTTCTCTCTCATTTAGAAGGAAAAGCCTTGGACTATGCCCAACTTACTATGGAATTCCTTTTGGACAGAGAAAATCAAGAAGAAGTTGACCATGATGGCAAATCCTTGGGAAAGTTCAGAGACTCTGCTTGGTGGGACTGGGCCACCTTAGAGCAGAATATCAAGGATTATTTCCAGATAGACATTCTTGCCCATGAATCACTAAAAAGGCTAGAAGTACTTTGACAAAACAACAAATCAATAGATACCTTTTTACAAGAATATGAGGTCTTAGTAAAGGAAAGCACGGTAGAAGGATCACATGTGCAAAACCTTTTGAAGAAGGTGATAGACTTCCGAATCTATCAACAGCATCGCCTTCAAGGAATAGAAGCAACTGACTTCCATGACCTTCTTGAAAAATATCAGGTTATTGGCCGAAACTTCGAACAGATGGCAGTCGAAAGGGGATCACCATCTAGATCTTCATACCTTCCTCGTCCTCCATGGCCTAATGGCCAATACTATTATCCACCTCCTCCACGGCCACCTCCAAGCCAAACACCTCGCTTTACTCCCACTAGTACTCAACCTGGTAGAGGCGTGCCAATGCAGATAGATACCCAGCAAGCGCAAAACCCCCCAGACACTCACACTTGTTACAGATGTCAACAACAAGGTCACATCTGGCCTAATTGTCCCACAAATCCCAATAGAAGGGAAAGACGTCCCCAAACAAGGCAACAGTACATTTGGGACTACAACTCTGGCACCTTCATGCCCAATCCATCACTCCACCCCCCCACTGTTGTACAGATTGCACAGCAACAAGGACACTATCACGGACGGCCCCTTCCCGTCCCACAAGGAGCCCCTCAAATCGCTCAGCAAAGTATGGCTGTCAACTACATGACGCCAGAAGCCGAAGCTTTTTATAGGAATAAATTTGAAGTCAAAGTGAAGCAGTGAGCTGCTCAAGCTTTAAAAGGACAGGGTTCATAGGTGATGAGGGTCCCTGTGAACCATGAGTTTCATGTACTATTTCTTCTTCTTGCATTCATACCAGAATGATGGATGAAAGTAGTAATACTTGTATCAAAAACAGCCTGGTAGATTGCACTGATTCTGATTTCCCCACATGTACTTTAAACAATGTTTTCTCCCAATATGATATTCAGTCCGAATGTCATATACTGTACTTTCAAATACAACTCCATCCTCCAGGCACTCCTTCCGACTCTCTCCGCTCATCCTCTGGCACGTTCTCGCCCAGGACTCAACTCCACACCTCCGGACTTCGACCCCAGTACATAGCTACTATATCCATATTAGTCCCGCTCTGTAGATACCTTCGTTCCTGTGCTCGTGTAGTAGCACAGCTCCGGCTTCTTTCCTCCCAGACACTACTCACCTCTGTAAAAATCCTGTGTACCTCCAACTTACTTAAACTCGTAGTTACTCTGTACTTGAGCAGCTCAAATATCAAACTTGACACCTGACACCTCCCTCCGAGTCTACCTCCAGTTCCCTCCGCATCCTTCTGAAATACTGAGACAACTGATACTCAGCAAGGGCACACCACATACGGTGAAGCCAATATCTCAATACCTCCGAAACTCCAGAACATCGGAGTTACGCCCAGGAGTTCAGAACGGTCTTAACACTGAAAGGGCAACTCATGAGAGTGCGGTGCCGGAATTAAACAAAGCATGCTTAATTCCCTTGTTTGGCAAGTTCAAAATTCTCCTATTTATAAATTCCTCAAAAAATTTCCAACATTTCTTCACACCAGTACTTTGTCATTTGGTGGTGAACTATCATTTAAAACAAGTATAATGGTGAAAAAAGATGGCCAATGGCATAATCAGTATGTTCAAGCACTTTTGGATTTAGGTGCTTCTCACACTTTTATCGACGAACAATATGTATTACGACATGGTATCCCAACATCAAAAGTAGATCGACCACTAGAGGTGAAAAATGCTGACGGTTCTAATGGAACCATAGGACAAGTAACCCATGTGGTCACTCTCATTATTACCATACAAGGACAATCAGAAGTTTTGGCCACTTATGTTTCTCGTTTGGGATCTCATCAACTAATCATCAGGTATGATTGGCTCAACCAGCACAACCCGGATGTCAATTGGGTGAACAAATCAATTTCCTTTCCTCACTGTATCCCATATTGTAAAATCATGGGACTAGGACCACAGGTCATTCCCCCCACTTACTGTACAACTGAACATTTGTGTCATTGAGGAAGGACTAAAAGAGAAGGTCCCTGAAATGTATCATGAGTTCTTAGACGTCTTTTCAGAAAAAGAATCAGAACGCATGCCTGAGCAAAAGCCCTGGGATCATGTGATAGATCTCAAACCTGATTTTGTTCCAAAAAAGGGTAGAGTGATTCCTCTTTCAGATGTCAAAATGGAGGAAGTTCATACCTCATCGATAAAGAACTTAAAAAAGGATACATTAGACCTTCTAAGTCCCCTCAAACGGCACCTGTATTTTTTATTCCTAAAAAAGATGGAAAAAAGAGACTTGTTATGGACTATCGTTATTTAAACAAAGGTACCATCAAAAATGCATACCTGCTCCCTCTTATTTCCACTCTTATTGATTGGCTGAAAGATGGTGACATGTTTACTACACTTGATCTGCGATGGGAATACAATAATGTACACATCAAAGAAGGTGATGAGTGGAAAGGAGCGTTTGTAATACCAATCAGAGCTTATGAACCAACTGTAATGTATTTTGGTATGACCAACTCACCCCCTACCTTCCAGCAAATGATGAATAACATATTTAATGACCAATATGCTGTACTGGTAATATACATTGACGACTGTATGATATTTACTAAAGGGAAAACCAAAACAGAACATGAGGACATTGTAAAAGCAGTATTATCTAGACTATGTACAAGACTACAAGACTAGAATTTGTACATTAAGCCAGAGAAATGTATGTTCTCAAAGGACAAGGTAGACTTTTTAGGAATGGTAGTATCTAAAGAGGGGGTCAAGATACAGGAAAAGAAGGTGTCAGGAGTATTGGATTGGTCAATTCCCACACACCTCAAGCAGCTCCAAGGCTTCCTCAGACTTTGTAATTATTATTAATGCTTCATCGAAGGATTTGCCAAGATCGTGAGACCATTAAATGATCTTACCAAAAAGGATACACCATTTACATGGGGTCCTCGGCAAAAAGAAGCCTTCGAAACCTTAAAGAACAAGTTACGTGAAGCTCCACTCCTAGCTTACCCACATAGGAATAAAGAGATGTAAGTAGAAATGGACACCTCAGATATTGCCACAGGGGCAGTTCTTTTGGTGAAATGCGAAGATGGACATTGGTGCCCTTGCACTTTTATCTCACACTCTTTCAATAGCACTGATTGCAACTACCCTATTTATGTATGATAAAGAACTCTTAGCAGTTATTAGAGCACTAGAAGAGGGGAGGCACTACCTCATCGGTAGAGAAGGTTTCAAGATCTGGACTGATCACAAGAATCTCGAATACTGGAAAAAGCCACAAACTCTATCTGGCAGATGAGCTCGATGGCATGCTTTACTACAAGAGTTTAATTATTTATTTGTTTACAAACCGGGTGCATCTAACAGCAGAGCCAATGCCTTATCTAGGTGTCTGGATCATGGCGATGCTGCTCAGGATCACAATACAAACATCACGGTCTTACCACCTTCACTATTTTTGAACAATATTTCTTTGGAATCTTCTTTCTTCAATATATTACAAACTGAATCTATTGCTTTGGGGGTTGATTCCATTCAAGACTTTTCTTTCAATTACGATAACAATATTTTCAAACACAACAAAAACAAAGTTTTTGTTCCTGACTCTTTATGTACACAACTTCTCAACATTTGCCATGACTCCCCAATAGGAGGACATTCTGGACAAGGACACACTATACACCTTCTCACTCATTATTTCTTGTGGCCAGGAGTTACAAAAGATGTTAAAAATTATGTAGATACAAGCTGCCAAGCGTGCACCCTCACAAAGGGAAAGACAACAGCACCAGCAGGAAAACTCATACCTTTACCCACCCCAAAACACCCATGGGAAGATCTCTCCATAGACTTCATTACCAGTTTACCACCATCACTATCTTTCATGGCAATTTGTGTGGTGGTAGACTGCTTCTCTAAAGAAGTTATTTTCATTCCTTGCTACAATACAGTTTCATCAAAAGACTTAGCTATTTTATTTAGAGATAATGTTTGGTGTGTATGTACATGGGCTACCCTCTATGATAGTATCAGATAGGGGTCCCCAATCTGTATTGGACTTCATCACACAGCTCTGCAAACTCCTTGGGATTTCCCAAAAGATTTCAACTGCCTACCATCCCCAAACCGATGGACAAACCAAAAGGATAAATTGGGAACTGGAACGATATCTCCGAGCTTATGTAGCCAAATGTGAAGGAGATTGGGCAAATTGGATCAAAATGGCTCAATTTCATCATAACAATTCTCTCACAACAGCCACAGGCACTATTCCTTTCGCAGTCACATGAAACTATGCCCCACACATGGGATTCAAAGGAAGTGCCAAGACTTTAGCTAGCGAGTTCACAGGAGAAATGAGTCATTCCCATAAAGAAATAGAAAGGGCTTTAGAAAATACTAGAGAAAGAATGAGGCAAACAGCAGACAAAAGAAGGTCCAAAGCCCCAGAATACGACAAGGGTCAGCAGGTCTGGCTATCAACGGACAAATTAAAGCTTCCTTATATGGCCAAGAAGTTCACACAAAAATGGATAGGACCTTACGAGATCTTAGAGGTTCTTCCTAATGCGGTTAAACTCAAATTGCCCAAACATGTCAAAGTTCACCCCGTCGTCAATATATCTCAAGTCAAACCTTATTGCCAAACTTTACCTGGACAACCAGTACTACATCCAGATGCGATAGAGATAGATGAAGAGGGAGAAGAGCAGTTTGAAATAGATCATATTGCCGCATCACACTTCAAAGGCAGAGGATTGCAATATTTAGTCCATTGGAAGGGTTACGATGAAACAGACAGAACATGGGAATCAGCTGACATTATTCACACCACTCCCAAAGCAGTTGATGAATTCCATAAAAAGAACCCTTCCACTCCTCGAAAACTCCACAGACTTTCTATAGCCAATTTCCAATCTTTATTTTCTACTTATGAAAACTTTACCAAAACGAACCATCATGGGACTCGCCTGGAATTCAAGTCTTAAAAAGGGGGTAGTGTTATGATATACAACTTGTTCAAACTTTTTAATACATTTACCTTTGCATACCATTTACTCTTCAATTCATTGATGTATGGATGTGACTGTGGGAACACACACATGACTAGATCTCAGATCTATGACATCACCAACACGTGACTTTAATTTCTGCTCTTCTCTCATGTGTTGCTTCTTATTTTCCATCATCATTCTTCTATTCTCATGTTAGTCATCTTTATTACCAACTTCTCTCATGAGAAGCATGGTCCGTGCGCAATCATATATAGTATATAAGGTAGACATTTGATGACTGGCATCCCCAGTCTGATCCATTTGTTCCTTTGTGGAATTAAGGTGTGACTTCCCTCCTCTCTTCTCTTCAACTGGGTCCTCTTCTCATTTTCATTACCTTCAGACTAGTGCATCTGCAAAAGAGTCCTGCTGGTGTTGTTTCTGGACTTTGTTCCACAACAGTGGCTTGGATGTATAGGATGTTTGTTGTTTGTGATTGATTGCGGAGCAGAGATTGCATGTTTGTGCCCCTTTGGTTGGCCACAACCAGGCACTTGTGGCATCTGTTCTCTATGCAGCACGTGACCAGGCACTGCTCTGGATGGTCCCCAATATAGGCCACTAGGATTGGGAAGACACGGCGAATCTGCCCATCAGTACAAACCATCTCCACACCATTGTGACCAGCTGCTACAAGTGGTTCCAAGATTTTCTTCATACAATAATTGTCAAGGTTGCTACTGGAGGTAGAACCTTGACAAGTGACTCGAGTGCGTAGACTCAACCGTGAGTCACAAACCAGGTGGTAGCCTGACTTGCAAAGGCTAGTCGGAATCTGTGGGAGCAAAAGGAAGACAGAATGTCCTCAGGGGTGGACAGTGGAGTAGCCCGGGTTGGACTACGACTGCTGAGGGGTGACCGGGAAGTCCTTCCTTGGGTTCGATGGGCCCAAGGGGTGTCAGCAAAGGCGGAGGTGGTCGATGGTTGACCAGACGGTAGGGCGAGGTAAGAGGCGCTGACTCTATGGGTCCTCGACAGGCAGGGAAGCCTGAAGGTGGTGGTCTACCTCTAGTAGGCTGCCAGAGATGGTCGTCCTCTGATGACGAAGAGGGAGCCGAGCAAGTGGGGTTAAGCTGGGGACAAGGTTAATCCCAGTGAAGAGAATACGAGTGAGGGTGAAGTCGCAAGGAGCCTGAGCCTCGAGGGATGGAGGCTGACTTACTATCCTTTGTAGGGTCTTTGGCTAGCATGAGGGCTTGTGCAGTCAAGAATACGCAGGAATGAGTAGGTTCAAGTTAAAGAGACGTTACAGGCGGCACTCTAACTTATATACTACTGTGAGTCAGTTAAGGGCAGGTCGCCCGGATAAGGTAATAGTCTTTAGGGCAGGAGAGAATGCCCAAGAAAGGAAAGACGCGTCGCATAGTGAGAGTTCACAAGGTGTCATGTTGAGGGATGAGGCAGTGGTGACGCGTCACGTCGTGAGAAGTCACATGGGGCGTGTCAGGGAAGATGCGTCGCGTGAATGGTCACGAGGTCTTGTCGAGGCGGAGGAGACGCATCATGTCGTGAAGGAGCACAAGGCTACGCGTCAAGGATCACGTGAGAGGGAAGGGTGAAACTGGAAGAGAGGCTGTGAAGGACCAGCTCTCGGGTGAACCAGGATCAGGAAGGCAGAGGAATAGCCTTCGGGAAGGATAGGATCAATGATGCTGTGGGGGGACAGCACTCGGGTGAGGTTGAGGATCCGAGGAAGGAGTCCAAAGGGACGACTATTGGAAGTAGTCATCGAGGAGGGAGTCCAGGACAGGGATTGGAGAGGGGGATCCAGGGAGGGTCCGAAGGAAGACTACTGGGAGTAGTTGTGTAGGAGGGAGCTGCAGGGGATCTATGGGGGGTCTTCCAGAGTAGCGTCAAGGGTGATGGTTCTCCATCAGGAATTGGGATTCAGGAAAGGGAGGCAAAGGGGAGCCACTTTAGGAAAAAGCGTACCCAATTGTAGCACTAATGGAATAGGTGGTACCCAGCGACAGAGTTATCCTCGAAGTAGTCCAGTGTTGACACAGGTAAGTAGCCCAGTAAAACAGAAGCATGGTGAGTGGGCTGATGATGAACACCTTTACTAACAGTGCCTATACTTAAATAGACTGGCCAAGCAATCTTGTCTCCCTTGAATCATGACAGCTCAGTCTTGTTGGAAGCAAGAATCACTGGTGCTATTGTTGCACCAGCGCACAAATGATGCTGTGAAGTATGTCAGGTCAGTGCATGAGTTACTACCTAATTGAACATGTGTACTCACTTGTGCCTCCCACCAGGAATCACCAGTCCACATCTCATCATATCACCAAGTCATTCCATGATGGTCGGTGAAGATTTTTTCAGGTGTGTATGCTATCTTGTTATGAAACACTGGGTTTCCAATCAACTCTTGAACACAGGTGACAGGATTGCGCAACCAGAGCTCAAGCTCTTCCATGTCATTGTCTTCATTTGCAGCCACTTCATCATTTTCAATGGAATCTTCTCCGCGGACTCACACAAGCTCACACTTTAAGCTTCATGAACATATATTTACTTCGATAACTTGGTTGCATCCAATTCTGAGTCTTGTCCCAAACAATGTGGGTCACACATCATTGATAGCAAAAATCATCCATCTACTCACAATTGGTAATTTCAGGAATTCATCCATAGCCCACTGATTAGCATTACTGATAAGCCTTTTGGCTAACTCCCATTCTTCCTTATCTGTGAACAGAGTGTGCATACCCTGTCCAGATGCTTCTTGAATGTCCTTCATCACCTGGAATGATGCCTTGGCCTCGCCCAGTACATCTGCGACTGCATGCTCATTAAACTCCATTGCAAACTGTGGAAAGTGTCCATTTTTTTCTTCATCTTCTCTCTTTCCAGGACTGTCTTCATGTGGTAAGTCATTGGCAAACTCTCCAGGATTTTCTTCATCTTCTCTCTCTCCAGCTCTGTCTGCCTGCATGCTTGCACCTTCAAATGCTGGTAAGTCATCAGGTTCAGGTGAAAAAAATCTCCACTGATTTATTTCTGTATTGGCAAATTGTTAAGCAACAGTGTCATTGGTGGCTGCTCAACACTGTGCAGAATGTGCAGCATGCCAGCACAGACCACTTGAGGTAGGAAATGCCTGGCCACAATGGCTGCAGGCATGGTAAGCAATTACACTGATGTGTCCCAATCACAGCATGATGAGCAACTACACCAATGGGTCCAAAATATGACATTAACAACTGATCCAGGCCTCAACTCCAGGCTCCGTTTGTCCCCAACCAATCATCTCTACATTGGGATGACCCTGTTGGTCTCTATATTATTTGGTGTCCTTTTCCCTTCATTCATTATTGACTAATCTTTGCTGTATGAACAAACCAACAGGTACTGATCCAATAATATCTGCATTGCCAACTCGTGACCCTTTATAGAAGTTGAGGACCCTGTTGGCCTCTATTTCATTTCCATTTCTTTCTACCTATATACATAGTTGACCGATAACCATTTGCTGCATGAAGGCCCATGGGTGACTGATGTTGCTTTATGAACATGGATGACCCTGTCAGTCTGTTCACTATTTCATCCATGATCCAATTCTCTGCATCCCCAGATAGCTGACTGTTTACTGTGTGAAGAAACCGACTGTACAGGCTACCTACTCTCTACACTTAGTAAACAATGTATTCAAAGATTGAGAAACATTATCACTCTTGAGCTGTTGAATCTACTCATGGTGATATCCGCCATACAATCAAGTAAGCACACTCTGTTAATGCAATAACAGCAATGTAACTGGTAATACCCAATAGCAAATATGCAAATCACCACTTAGCAGATGACCTATTTAATGTGGAGGTTTGTAGTCAGTTTCTCTTCATCCAGCACGTCTACCAACCATTCACTGTATGTAAAAACCTACCAGCTACAGTGGCTCAAAAAACTGTCTGCATATTTGGTCATTTTTCACTAAACTTGATAATCTGCAATAACCCCTAATCCTAGCCCTAAACTCTAAGTGTATGAAATGAAGCACATACTCTTGGCTTTCTATCGGTGCAAGGTCAAGAGGTTTGAATAAGGTTCGATGAAATGACAGCCATTTCAAAACAATGACTCATGCAGACAGTTTTTTGACTTTGTAAAAATCTAGATATCTAGTACTTGGTATGAGCTCCTTTGGCCTTGATAACTGCTTCAACCCTTCTGAGCATGCTTTCTATCCATTTCTGACACTGTTCCTCATCAATCTTCCCCCACTGCTCTACTATCCTTTCCCACAATTGATGAACCCCTGTAGGAGCACTCTCATAAGCTGAAAGGCATCTTTTGAGGTGATTCCAAGTGTGTTCAATGGGGTTAAGATCTGGATACTGTGCAGGCCAGTCCAGAAGCTTGATTTCCTGCTCTTCAAACCACCTT
>JBBPRX010000170.1:0-22314 GCA_038093195.1 Boletus fagicola
GTCTTTTCTCGTCTTTTTTGCTTTTTCACTTTCTCGTCTTTTTTTCTTTTTCACTTTTCTAGTCTTTTACAAGACTAGATCCGTCTTGATAAATTTGAGTGACTTTTCGACTTTTTTGGTCTTTTTCATCTTGAAAAAGACCAAAAAGACCAAAAAAGTAATCTGACATTTTGCTGATGCAGGCACAAGAAAAATGCTGCGCATCTGCTGCACTGTCACGAACACTCACTTGCTGCAAGTAGCACTAGTATAAGCAAATTTAGTATATTGATACAACCATAGTTCACTGTCATCCATACCTCAATCATTCAATGGCCTCCACCTATATGATAGTCTCTCAGAATATCGACTTATTGCAGTATTCGGAGCACCAGGTTTGTCAGTCAACTACCAAATTGGGTATTCGGCACGGTGGCATTAGCGCAGCAGTGTAGCTGTGACCCTGCAGGCAACCAAGATGACGACTATGTACGACTCCATTCTACCGACTACAACCCCTACTCATACTTATATACCACTCTATTCACAAAATAAATAATGACAAGGTGATTTGACAGAGGGGGGGATATGAGCTCGGGTGGCAATGGATACCGCTGTCCACACGCTGGTGAAGGACCTGCACCTGATGTTTGTGGAGGGGGGGGGGTTATGTTTTTTGCCTCTTTGAATTGTTGATTCACTGCATTCCAAGCTCCAAATTTCAGGGTCTAAGGTAAGATCAGCAACGACGTTCAATCTTCTTTGAAAGGATGATTTACCAATAATTCAGGACCATGATACTTCATGGGAGGAGTCAAAAGAACTTTGCCATTGATGAGAGTGGGTGCTGTAGACACCAGCATCTCAGCATCTCTCACGAAAGGAGATGAGGCATAGTCCAAGGCCTCATAGAAACACCTGGATGTTAGGGATGTATAATGTGTCTAACGCACACACTTACTGCTCCAGTACCTCCAATTCCACGGCAGATAGCCTCAAGTTAGGCCTTGGGTTTGTTGGAAGCAAATTCAACCATCTTCTTGGTCAACTCTTGTGGCAACTTGTGTGCAAATTGCTGATTGAGCGCGACAATGCACAGTTCGATGGGTACAGTGCTTCCATCACCAATTCTAACACCAATGGCATCCGGATACCTGAGCGTAATGTTGTATGCTTCCCTGAAATACGCCTATTCACAGTAACTAGTGAATGCAAAGGGATAGATATAAAGTAGAATGTACCTGGACTGTTGTGCTTTGCACGACACCTTCAGCCTTATCTTTATTCCACTCAAATTGTTTGAATCTGCCGTGGGGAATGATCAACTTGATCTTCTTCCTGTCCTTGCAGTGAGTGAATGTAATCAATATTCCTTTGAAAATTTACCTTATCTTTATTCCATTCAAGTTGCTTGGATCCGCTGTGGGGAATGGTCAACTCGGGTTTAGTATTGTTACCATATGGCATCACAGCAGTGTAGTGCAGCAGTGTAGCGCAGGTGGTGCAATGCCGTACACTGGCGCAGCAGTGCAACTGCGACCCTGGATTCACAAAATAAAAACTGTCAATGAGGGGGATGGGGAGAATGGGAAAAGTGGTGAAGGTAGGTACTATGGTCAGGAAGACAACAAAAGTGACCTTATCTTTATTCCACTCAAATTGTTCAAATCCGCCATGGGGAATGATCGACTTGATCTTCTTCCTGTCCTTGCAGTGAGTGAATGTAATCAATATTCCTTTGAAATTTTACCTTATCTTTATTCCACTCAAATTGTTTGGATCTGCTGTGGGGAACGGTCAACTCGGATTCAGTATTGCTGCATATGACATCGCAGAAGTGTAGCGCAGCAGTGCTACAATGCTATATAGCAGTGCAGCAGTGTAGCACAGGTGGTGTGATGCCATATACTGGTGCAGCAGTGCAACTGCAATCCTGGATTCACAAAATTAAAAAAACCATCAATGAGGGGGATGGGGAGGGTAGGGGGGGTGGCAAACGTAGGTGCTATGGTCAGGGAAGACGACAAAAGCAAGACGCACCTTGCAATTTGGCAAAACCATGAAGCCAATCCAGTTTGGTTTGTCCAGATGGGCTAGGTCAGTACAATGTTAGATGAGGTATGTATTGATGATGGCCAGCATCAAGAAAGTGGTAGGTGGTGGTGTTGTCATGTGCATGGAATTCCGAATTTGGATACTTACATTAGCAATGGTGCTCCCAATTTGGGAACTTATTTGTTCTTGTTGATGGTTTGCAGATGTGGTGACCAATCAGTCCAAAAGAGGAAGTGCTGAGGCGAAGCTTTGCTTGTTTGTTCTTGTAGACAGTTTGCAGACAAATGCACTAGACTGGTGACCAGATCTGTCTAATGAGCTTGCCTCATTAGATAGATTGGTTACCAGTCTATGAATGCACCTAGACTGGTGATGAACAATCTGTCCAAAAGAGGAAGTGCTGAGGTGAAGCTTTGCCTCAGTACTTCCACTTTCTTTGTTCTTGTTGATGGTTTGCAGATGAACACACCTAGACTGGTGACCAATCCGTCCAAAAGAGGAAGTGCTGAGGTGAAGCTTTGCCTCAGCACTTCCTCTTTTGGATGGGGTGGTTGCTAGTCTAGAATGCACCAACCATAGCACCTCACTTCCTAGCAAGGTAATTTACAGTATATTTCTGGCCCTTCGCATACCCCTGCTACTAACTGCCTACAATAATTGACAGTTTCAACCTCTCAGATCCGCCCTGTGAAGTCAACTCTCTGATCACTATTCAGGAATCACTGAAGTTGGGCCTGGTGACAGAAGCAGTGCAGTGCAGCAGTGCTGCGATGCCGCATAACAGTGCAGCAGTGTAGCCTCCATTTATGGTCAACGGTTTTGGTCCCTTGTCTGCCCTATGAATATGACCATGGCATATTAGGACAGTTCGTGTGCTACTCCCTCTGGGCCAGGTGGACATGCTGTACAACATAGTGGTGGTGCGTACACCAGTTGTCATACAGTCATTTTGATGCTGACTTACTATTGAATGTAGCTATCACGAAATGATGGGTCCTGAACCAAAGTTGCTCAATACTGTAGAGGCTCATTTGGGACAATTCCCAAATGTGGTGAGTATTGCAGCAGTGCTGCAATGCTGTATAGCAGCACAGCAGTGCAGCTGTGACCCTGCATTTCATGGTCAGCAGTTTTGGTCCCTCATTCGCCCTTCCTGTGAGTCCGATCTTCAGATCACCATCCACTGCGATGAATTCAAGCGAAAGAATATTGGTATGGATATCATAATATTGGCATGACACTGTGACTGAGCCACAAGTCTGCAGGCAACCAAGATCACGGGCATGGTGACCATAGCACAGATAACAGGCATGGTCACAACAGCGCTGGAGCAGGGCAAAGAGAAAATGTGACCCTACATTCATGGCAGATATTTTCACTCTCAACAATTTTGGATCTGACCACCAGAACAACAGACCTTTGATGATAGCTCGCCCGTAGGTACAGACAGAATACATCCATTGTCAACGCTACCTGGAAAATGATATCCAGCTTCTCCTCCATCCCACACCCCAGCTACTACATGACTCCGCTCCAGGGTGCGCCTCCCAAAAAACCATCACCTCCCCTCAACAGGAGAGATGCTATGAGTTTTCCGCACTGTGAAGCCAATGGTGAGCACTAAGTCTCTCTTCGAGTGGATCCATACTGACGCCATATATTTTAGTCTATCATCAGGATCAAACCTTGCAGCCCGATACATCATTCAAGGTCAATGTTTCAGTTGTTCCAGCCATCTCAGTAACCATCCTCATCAATCCATACTATCTGGCCAGCTGTTTCCCGTCCTCCCTGATGTACATTACGCCTTTCAGAGCCACATGTTAGTCCAACCACCTCCCAACTGGTTGTGTCATGCACATGTGGCTCCTTTAATGTGACTGGACTGCATTTCCAGACCACCATACCGCCCTCACCCCCACCCTCGCCCTTGCCCCTGCCAGTATCCCACAAGCTCCCCGAAAACCCATGCCATACAGATTCAGCATACCCCCTTTGGGCCCACCACCTCACCAAAATGTCGCCCCACGCACATACGGTACTACATCAAATGTAACAGAACCACATTGTACCGGTGACACTGACGCTACTGTACCACCTGCCCTCCAACAAGCTCCCCCAGTTGTCAAGCCATGCATGTATGGACACAGTAACATGTCCAAACCTCACTGTGACCCTGCCAGTGGGAATCCACATCAAATTCCGCCTCCACACATGGGGAGCAAGGATGTATTGTGGGATGGGTGGCCTGATGGAAGCTTCGAGCACCTGTTTACTTGGGAGCAATTGCATGCAACAAGCTTTTTTATGGAACATTGGGCCAATACCAACAAAGGGGGTGACAAGCATGGAGATGACCGAGCCGATACCTGGCAGCAGGGTTATTGCACATGATGGAAATGTCTAGGCGTCATACTATGGATGACCCAGCATGTTGTGTTATAACACACCCACAGACCTGCCGAGCTAAGGTGGAAACTCAGCTTCAACAGCGTTGTCAGTGCGGTGGAAAGCTATGATACAAAGACTCATGTACAGTACAGTGCAGTCAATGCTATACTCCTTTCGTGGTGGGGTATATTTCGTCCATCAGGGAACTCATGATCACCCTCGTCCAACACATATCCTTCATATGACACGCAATGAGTGTGCTCTTTTGAAGGAGATTGTCACCATGCACCCCAAGGCGAAGCCATTGCAATTTTCAACCAGTGTAGCTGGCCCAAATGATTCCAAGCCTCCCATCTCGGACATATCCCCTGTCCTCATTAATGTTGATCACATCAAAGCTGAACTACACCAAATGAAAGCCAAATCAGGCCACAGTGGTGACTTTGATGTAGAGTTTGCAGCATTTCAAACTATGCATCCCGACTTTGTTATCTTCTCCCAGTTTGGGGCCATCTCTGTTGTCATCATGCAAACATCATTCATGACAGCATCACTCATCAAGCAGTTCAATGAAGGGGAAGCCATTAACGGCATTGTCTCAGATGCTGCACACAGATTTTGGAGGGAACTGACGCATCTACTCATTATCAGCTTGACATTCAGTCTGACACTGGAGTGCTGGGTTCCAGGTTTGATAACATATGCGAATGGCACCACATGAGAGCACTACTGCCTTCACTTTCTTGTGCTCTTCAAATCAATGGCAAGCGAGTGTGAAAAGCGGTCAGTTCTGATTGAGGATGATATCTTGGCAAATGTATGACATCTGTTTCAGTTATCCAACATAATTCTCAATGAGCCTTTCATAGGTTGTCAACTTCAGTGAAGCTGAACGTCTTGGCTTTATCTCTGCATTTGTCGACTTTTGGAAAAATCCACAGCACAATGATACCCGCTCCGAGGAGGACCTACACCATGCTGCAGCCAAGCTCTTGAAGGGTTGCCAACAGCACTTTCGAAGTCAGGTTACCTGAGTCTCTAAAATCAGTGGTGTGATTCACCCAAGTCAACGGGAACAATTTCAAGCCCACATCTTAACTCTCTACGATGTGACCACCAAGGATGACTTCGTGCGAATCTCAGAAATACTCATCTGTGACTTTCCTAACATCGAGAACTGGTTATGTTGGTGGATGAGGGCTGAGCATGCACAGATGCTTTTTTATCCCTATTGAAAGATGGAGGATCACATATGGTACTTGATACCTGGCACAACAAACGCACAAGAAGCCCTCCACTGGATTCTCTACAGTAGTGTTGGCAAGAAATACCAATTACTCAAAGGCTACCTTATCTGTTTGCTTTTGCTATAGGTTTTCAGCGGCTTGCAGCAGCTCAGTCGGGTTTGTATTGTGTGGTTCACACTAGTACATGATTACTTATCACCCCTTGCTCATTAGTAGGGACCAAGATTCGTTATGGGGAGTCCCAAAGATGGAAGAGAGTTGCCGATAACATCGGGAGGACCAAGCCACATCGTGCTCCCAAGGCTCATGCCAAGCGGGTAACTAAACCTGATGGCAGACCACCAGATACCTCTCAGCAGCTTCTTGCCAAATCCAGCATCAACCTGAGTGTCGGACAATCCCATGACTTGGAGTCTAGTATGCAGCCAAGCTATCCTTGGAAGAAGAATTCATGCTGGCTGGATACCTCTTTGCAGTTGATATATGTATGTGGTTGTATCACAACATTTCTATATTCATTTTTATCCACATTTTCAAGCACTACAGGTAATAAACTCTCATCCCATATTAGCATTGTTTCAAGACATGGAGTTCCATATGACTATCACTGACATTGATCAAGTTCCTATTGTGCTTGGGGAACAGTGTGACCACTTTCATGTCGAATTATGCCAGGCTGGCATTATTAACAACCTGGATCAGTCTAAATCCCTTTTTGTACGTTCAATAAACATGTCCAAGATAATACACATCTAACCTGAACATGGTCATAGGGTAACCAGAAACGTGCTCAGGAACGTCGTATTTGGCCTGTCCTCTGGTAAGCAGGCGTCCATGTTGCCTGGGTGTAAACTCTGTTGATAGGCCAAAATCGATGAAGTATACTTGATCTCAACTTCAGACTGCATGCAGTCGAGGGGAAGATTGCTGCCATCGTGAGCTCACCAGGGGTTCATGGGATGCAACCCATCTTCATAGAGATTCCAACCATCCATGAGAATATTTTCATCAGCACAATCACTATACTCTTCATTGTTAGCACTACAGCAGGAATGTGCAGCTTACCCACCAATGTGCCACATTTTGTTCATGCATATACATACATATCACCTTAAATACAACATTTAGTGAGCAGACAAGAGAAAGAAACTACACCAACTTCTAGGATCTGGATGACCTATCCGAGCGAGGTGAAGTTCGGTCCATTGAATGAACAAAGAACAGGCACAATGTACCAACACCATGTGCCTCGATTGTCGGGGAAAATGGAAAGGACAGGAACACAATAATTTCTTTTATCTTTGCGGCTGTCTGCCAAGCCTAGATGCGAGGCATCTTTTCCATCCCTTCCATCATGTGTGGCATTCTGGTTTGCCTATCAGTGAGTAAGAAATTTACCATGTTCGCAGAAACGACCGACTCACTGAATAATACTGTCCTGAAAACAATCAGGGAAGGGTCCACCACACATTTCCAGGAAGCTTGCCACCTGGGATGATAATGTGGCAGAAGAATATAGCCTTTATTTTCAGAGAAGTAGTATCCATCTCTCCAAGATATCTTGACCTTCCAAATTGTAAGGAAAGTTCAAAGATTGCAAGGTGCATGTTGAATGAGTCCATTGAACCCCATGACCCAAAGACACTGTGGATAGTAAATACAGTTCTTTTCAGTGTATTATACAATGGTTGACGAAAATTCAGTGGAAAACCCACTGAATATTGATGTAATTAATTTTATTGAGTCACTGGATTCTCTCCTGACCATTGAATTTCAGTGATTTTCATATTATATGGAATGGTTTTCAGTGATTCATATACTAGCGCTGAATTTCTGTGATTTGTGAACCACTGAATTTGAGTGATTTTTATATTATATGCAATGACTTTCAGTGACTTGTATACTACCACTGAATTTCACTGTACCCACAGTGGCCACTTAGCACCACTTCGTCACCCATTCCCACGACTGCAGGCCCATTATGGGACTTTGGCAAATTTTTCGAATGAAATGTTAATTATGTAGCTATATACCTGATGATACTATTACTTAGTATAGGCCATCTAGTCTAATGGATAACCTCTCTTGATACTCTCCTTCCCTTAATGAAGTCATGTGTTCAATTTCCACCCTTGGCATCATCTGACTTTGTGTTGTAATAAAATTTTTCACTGTTGACCACTAAAATTCAATGCAAAAATACAATGAAATTCAGAGGGGGTAGATGCTGGATCAGTGAATTTTTCCACTGAATTTTTGGCACATGATCACTGAAATTCACTACATTATCCACTACATTATCCATTGAAATTCATTAGTGGAATACACTGAATTTTATGCTGAATTTAATTGCCTTTACTACCCACAGTGAAGAGCAACACTGCCACAAGTGATCAAACTCTGCATCACTCTGTTATGTGGCTGCCACTTGTTGTGGGTCTACCATACTAGGCTGGTCCACCTCATCACAGGTCACTGATGCGCTCTCGCTAATAAGAAGCCTCCTTCTCCCCACCCACTGCCTTCATCCAAATCTTGGAAGGGCAGTTAGTAGTGGTTAAGCTGCCTGATGAAATTTTTCGCAGGCTTGAAGTTGCATGCCCTGTGCTGTCCCTTTAGCTATCCATGCACATAATGTACATGGCCCTAATCCTTGGAGAGGGGCACCTGATGGGTGTAACAGGACTTACAGCCCAAGTTGTCCTCTTCTAGCACACTGACTTACTAATCTAGAGTTGCGCTTTGCGCTCGCTAGAGTCCATTAAGGGAGTGAGGCTATGGGCTATTGCTCCGTGTTCTTCCATGCTGGGAATTACTGGATGGTAACATTATTATCAAATTGGGTTTCAGAGCCAGAAACAGGTCTAACTAACTCTTGAATGTGGGGCAAATGAGCAAACCTCAAACTTCTACAATGTTGGGTTGTCTCACATGCCACTACAAATTGGAAAGGTGAAAAAAGAGCAGGTACACACTGCCTACAACAACACAACTCGCACTCTCCAGGCCTGGATGAGCTGGTTTTTAGTTGGAACCACAACTTCCCCAAGATGTTTCACCATCTGTCACCACTACGCTCATCCCATACCAAATCAATTTCAGATCACCATCGCAATGCCTTACACAATGCCATTATCGTGTTCAAATACACCGAAGCAGACTGACAGCCGCCATTTACAGAAGGACCAATGAACAACTTCAGCTCCCCAAGTTGGTATCCAGATCAATGATCTGCCATGTACTTCAAAACAATCTGTTCTCCTAGTCATATTATATCCTGAAGTGCCTTCTTCAGCTCCATCGACTCCCTCAACACAATATATGGGTGAACGAACCTCTGCACGCGACCCTCGGACGCAAGAAGCTTATGGTGAGTAAAGTAGTGATACGGTCTTCCAACAAAAATGACTCTGGGGTGGGTGATAGACTCTGTTGTGGTGAGCTCGAGACAGATGTGAGGGGAGCAGTATACAGTAGGACATTTTTTCATTGATGGGTTCTGAGTCATCCTTTGGAGATACAAACACATAGCCCATGCTGGTGTCGATGGGGAGAGCACAGAGATATCGCCGTTTCAGGTTGTGTTCATGAGATGATCGATGGTGGGAGCAGGTGTAATATCCCATCTATGAGGAGGGATGGGCCACATATCATGGGCAAAGAGAAAATGCTGTGCCATTGCCGCGACTCCCGTGCATCACCTAATTGGGATGTGGACCAACCACTCACTGCAGCTCATCCACCCATATGTAGTGGGGCCCCCCAGTGCCAGTGCAGCAGTGTTGTAGTACAGACTATCTGTATACATCGTATATCGTTATCAAGAGGCCCACTGCATAGGTGAAGTACTCACACAGTTGCAGCATAGGCACAGGTCACATGAATGAAGTATTCCGAGTTGAGTGAGTCATTCTTCATCATTCTGGTCACTCACTTTGTCATGTTTGCATGTTGTTCACAGGTTTTGCAGTATGCATTACTTTGAACATGGATGTTAAACTTGCCCATCTCGCCTTAGAGTTGCTGCATTGTCAAAGTCTGCATGTAGTATAGGCACAGCATTATCACAGCATCACTGCAGCACAATCACTGCACTGTCAGCACAAGGAGAAAATGCTGTGCTGTTGCTGTGACTGCCGCACATCACCTAATTGGGACTTAGACTGACCACTCAGCTCATTCACACCTAGTGGGGCCCATCACAACACAGACTGTCTCCATACATTGTGTGTCATTACGTGTTATCTTGATATACTATGTATCTGGTCTATTAATCCTTTTTCTTGACATTGTGAATAATGCGTGGCCATGGCCGCATGCATTTTTGAGGTATGGTTGCTGTCGGTACATCTTTGTGTTTCTCATTGTGTTCACTGGCACTTTGACTGAAGTCGGGACTGTGCTACCGTGCAAAGGTTCGAGTAATCCACTATGTATGGTGTAAAATTTAGACATACCATGAACTCACTCTCACTATATTCTCGGTTGTCTTTGACCCATAGTGAAGGAATTCCTTCATAAGGATCCCACTTATCTTGATGATGACCAGTGTCCAAATCCCACTGCATGTTCCCTGCATCCCCTGCTTTGACAGAATCCTCAAAAAGCCTCTCTTCGAAGGCCATCAAGCATTTGTGGTCGACATCCACAGGCTCTTTTTTCATGCCTGTTCTCTCAACAATGTCATTCCATGCTGACTTTACTCAGATTGATGCTTCTTGCACATTGAGGGATGTTAGCCTAATACCATCTCTCAATAGTTCTCAGTATGCAATGAAGAGTGTAAGTGTGTGAGCTAATGGGGCACCTCCGAGCCACCTGTGGACCGTCTCTGCAGCTCCTGGAATGTGGTCAAAAAACAAGTGAGCAATCGAAGCACACTCGTTCACCGTGAGATCACCACAGTATTTGATGGGATATGCGCCAGTGCTGTCTGTGTGAATATTTTTCTCTAGGATATATTGTACTACTGGGATGTCCAAGCAGGAGTCAGACAGGGTGGGATCTGGGGCTTCAAGCAGCACTCGTAGCTCGCCAATGTGTGGTGAAAGAATCTCATGGAGATTGCTTGTGTAGCCCATTTTTTCAAACTGATAAATGATGTCTTCACCTTGTGGAACGTCAAAAGCGTGAACCCAGCAGCCTAGCTAATGATTGGCCCAGCATTTAGAGTCGTGTGAGTCCATGTTAGAATAAATATGCAGAGCTCCCACTCATGCGAATTTTGCGTCGGTGATTGCAATCTTGCCAGAGCTTGTCAATCAAGTTGTCCATGGTGACGACCTCACGAGAAGACAAGGGACTGCCAGCATCAGGAGGAAATTTGCATAGTAGCCACCACTGAACTAGCCAGCTATGTTCACCAACAACAGGTTGGATGAGATGCACAGGATACCAGTATTTTCCATGATGTGCTAGCACGCCTTTTCCTGAGCTTGAGTGAGCATATTCAGTATCATGCTAAAACCTCTGTCTACACAATTTCTTACACAAATCTTTTGTTTAGTGGAATATCAGACATGGTGTTCTTGTGGCGACGCTGACTTCTGAAGGTCACTTTATAGTAAGCTGTTGTTTCACGCATGCACAGAATTTGAACTCACCGTCACACAGATCCTTGTTGTTGTGGTTTCCATGGCCTCGGGGGATTGCATGCATCACATACGAACTTTGCCTCCTTTCCTAAATTACTAGCTCAGCCTCCCCGTTGGCATGCAACATGTTACCAGTTTTGACACTCATCGCATTGAATTGTGAGCTCAGCCAAATCGGAAGGTAATGTGTTCCCATCACCATGAGCCCCACAGCGACAATTAATAGGAAAGTCCAACACTTGGCTTAGATTGATGGGTTCTGATTCTAAAGTCCATAGTTCAGCCGTGAGAACGGCTCAAGTACTAAGTAGTATTTCCTTAAATGCTCACCAGCAATTGTGTTACAATTGGGCATGCTGTTTCTTTAAAGTGATTCCCTCTTGCTTCCTTCCCACATTCCACGAGTCTTGATCCTCTGTGGAGACCCCTCACCCTGATGATACCTCAGAAGACCCTCACCCTGATCCTCACTGCAGAACCCCCACTCTATGACTTCTCCCCAAGAGTCATTGCTGTGGACCCCTCCTATGGATCTCATTCTGATGGCTGACCTCTTAGCCCTCATCCGACCTCACCTGAGTGCTGTCCCCCCACAGCCTCCATTGATGCTGTACCCTCAACCTCATTGATCCTATTCTTCCTTAGGCATCGCCTCAGTGATCCTACCCCTCCTGAAGGCTATTCCCGCACTACCTTCTTGATTCTTTCATCCGAGTACAGAGCCTCAGTGATCCTACCATCCCCGAAGGCTACCCCCACCGCCCTTCTGATCCTAGTTCACCCGATCACAGCCTTCCTACCAGATTGATCCTTCTTTATCTCCATCTGAGATGACCCTACAAGACATTGCCTCATCCCTTCTAACACATACCTTGTGACCACTCACGATGCGACACATCTTTCCTATTCCGGGCATCCTTACTTGTCCTAAAGACTCTTATCTTATCCGGGCAGCCTGCCCTAAACCACTCTCATTTAGTATATAAGTTAGAACTCAGCTGTAATGCTTCTCTAACTTGAACCTACTCATTCCTACGTATTCTTGGCCACACAAGCCCTTGTGCTAGCTTAAGACTCTACTAAGGATAGTAGTTTGCCTTCAGCCTTTGAGGCTCAAGCTCCCTGCAATCTCCTCTTGCATGTACTCCTCCAGTGTTCATTGCTCTTGTCACCTTCGCCTATCCTCCTCCTCTCTGGGCCATTCCCAGACATTGTCCTCAACCCTCTCGCTAGGATTAACCTTGTCCCTAGCTCAACTCCTTCACCATCTCTTCATTCCCCTAGGGCATCTCCTCTGCCAGTGGTTGGACTCTCTCTACCGAAGAGTCACCACTCCTTGGGTCTAGCTCCCTCACTAGGTCGACTCTTGCTGTTACCTTCAGGCCCCTTTGCCTGTCGTATTCTCATAGACTCAGCACCTCTTACCGCACCTACCATCTAGTCAACCGTTGACCATCCCCGCCTTCATTGACACCCCTTGGGCCTATCGACCCCAAGGAAGGACTTCCCAGTCACCCCTCAGCAGTCATAGTCCAACCCGGACTACTCCAACTGTCCACCCCTGAGGACATTCCGTCTTCCTTTTGTTTCACAGATACTGACTAGCCTTACGAGTCAGGCTACCACCTGGTTTGTGACCCACAGTCAAGTCTACACACTCAAGTCACTTGTCAAGGTTCTACTACCAGTAGCAACCTTAACAAATTGTATCACCCTGCCAAAGCTCCTGACTCAGAGATTTACCAATGTCTTGTGGTCCCGGTGGCATTCCCATGGGGGGCTGGAATTTGGGTATGTTTGTGTTGACGACTTCATCATAGTCAATGTGCTTGGCATTGAATGGCTGCTGCAACCACGTAAGGTGCTCTGATGCTCGCTGCTGGATGTCAGATTTGTCAAGTGATAGTGTTGGGAGGGATCCGCCATCCTGGGTGAGCAATACCCCTTGAAATTTGACATGATATAATCGTGATGCCTGATATTGTTGATGGTCTGCAAACACCTCCTGCGCTCATATGCCACCTCAAAGATGGTAGATCATTGCATGGCGGAAATATCCACTAGGGCAATTTGTTGTGCTTGGAAGACCACCTAGATGGGATGCGTCCAAAGTGCCTTTGATGGTCATTGCAATACCATTGTTGCACATCCCATCATACTCAAAGATCCTCTTTGCTACCATGTACCATGCTATGAAGTGGCTTGCACCTGGGCTGACATAAGCAATACCAACAAGGTCATAGACAAGACCATCCTGTTGTGTGAGCTTTGCTGACAGGGATTGCAAGGTCAATGGAATATTCCACTGGTTTTCAGGATCAGCATGGTCACCAGCATCTACAATGAGCATGATAGGAAGGTGAACATAGAGCTTGAGGAGTTCCGCTTTTCCTTGACAGAGTGGAGGCCCATCAATGGTGTGCCAGCAAGAAATGTCCTGTGGTTGCCGATTAATTCTAAGTAGATTGTGAAACCACCTTTCTAAATCACTTCCGAATGAGAGCACCAGTGATCTGGTCAGGTGAAAGGCATTGAGAAAGTCACTCTTGGGGTATTTCGTCACTTGCCAATGCTATGCTGGGGAATAGCATCCGTTCCATGACAATGTCGAAGCACAAGATAATGGGCCTCAAAATACGACTGAATTGATGTTGGTACAGCATCCTCGGCATATGACAACTCAGTATGGTTGGGGCCATTTGCAGACAGGGTAGCGGAGCTGGTGGCCTTGATGCAGCTTTCTATGGTTTTCATAGATGCAGTGATCGTGTCCTTCAGCTTGGAGGTGAGATTGGTGAGATTGCGGATTTGAGCGTCATCGGAGTTTGATGTGGCTTCAAGATGCTCAATTAGGGCTGAGAAGGGAGGTGGCTGGGGTCCGTTTTCTGTGGTGAGGTTTAAGGCCGCATAGTCTAGTAAGGTGACTATGGCTGTTAGGATCTCTGTTTGTAAAACGGTGACCCCCAGCCTACCTGACCCGAACCTGCCGAGCTATGTCCAGCCCGGCAGGGGGCCACCCCAGAGCCTCGGCCACATTCCAATGCCTAACCACCAAAAGAAACCAAAAACAATTCATCTTTCACAACAAAAGCAGAAATGAGATGGTCCTAAGCATGGGTGCAGGCAACACCATCAACAACCTTGAAGTAGCCCATTCCACCCTCACGAGCCACAGAGTAAATTTACCCAAAGACAAGGTTTCTCTAATCACCCCTATCGCCAATATCCTCCTAGAATTCATGGTCACTGCCCCTAGGGGTGCCACCTGTTTGAGGTGGTGGTTGCTGAGAAAGGAAGTCTTCATTATTGTTGGTACAGCCCACTGCATCATTCCTTCGTGAATCAGACTCTGGAACGAATGATGATAACCATTGAATGCATGAAAAGACTGAAATGGATATAGACAAACCAATAGATAGCATGTGAATGAATGGCTGTTGAAAGTAAGATCAATGAATAGTTTAGAGCGAAGTCGAAGGGAGTAAGGAAATGGGGAGCAAAGCAAAGCTGGCAAGAACAGTGATGATAGCCACCATAAGATAAATAATATAGCACTCGAAGGGAAATACAAATGTGATGTGTTGGATGGGGATGGCCATGACACACAGGATGCAGTCGATACCTCATGGACATGGATATGGATGAAATGATTCTATTGTAGTCATTTTCCTGGCTTCGATCAGACAGTTTTTCATATAAAGTGTTCAAATGTGCTCACGAGATTATTTGTCATATTGATGGTAGTGTCGAGTCATCGCTGTGCATGCACTACCTCAAGGAGTCCAAACCAGAAGGTTGTGGATCCCCAGACCATGCCAACCACATCCAGGGCATTGCTCATAATATGCTCGCTTGATCCTTCTTCCCGTGACGGCCAAAGCCTCATCCACCACAGTAGTATTGAAAGAAGTACAGTAGTTGCAAATTATTCCAAACCATCAGTGTTTCATGAGCACTGGGACAATCCTTTGGACTTGGCTGTGATATCGAGCCAGATCACCCAAACCTTCCAGCCCTTTGAACTCCTGGTACATGTGAGCCCCAAGAGTTTGTCAAGAGATATGGAAAATGCACGTCCATGATCTTCACAAAAACTAATACCCCATCAGGCCACGCAGAAGTCCTAGTGAGGAGCGAAGTCCAAAATCACATCATCACAATCAGAACCACATCGGAAAGCATCAAAACCCTGTCCAAGAAAGAGCTAGTTGCCAAAGCCAACCTTGCCCTCAAATTTTGCTGCAACAGCCCAGAAGGAGCGTCCTTCCTGAGCACGAGAAAGGTGAATGAAAACACCATGAAGATAGAGATCAACAACCCGAACAACGCTAAGTGGCTAAATAACCCAATCAACCTTAGCCCCTTTCTCACCGCATTTGACACTGACACTTTCATTCTTCATCCTTCTAACAAACTACTCATAGAGTTCATCCCTGTTACCTTGAACCTGTCCAACCAAATCACCATCCGCCAAATTGAGAGGAACTCCAACATCACTGAAGAATCGATAGACAGTATCAAGTGGATCAAAAACCCCGCCCATAGAAAACCAAATCAGAAAGTAGCACACGCTTTAATCTCACTCTGCAACGATGAGGACGTCAACACCGCTATCTGTTCTGGCCTCATCATAGAAGAACGTAGAATCTCTGCACACAGGCAACTACCAGAACCACACAGGTGCTACAGCTGCCAAGAAATTGTCGCACCTACCCACATCACACACACCTGCCCAAACCCTGCAACATGCAGAACCTGCAGTGAACATGACCACCCCACAAATGAATGCACCATCACGGAACCTGCCGCATATCACTGCATAAATTGCAACATGAAGGGCCATGCCTTGTGGGACCACACGTGCCCAGCATTCACAAAAGCAAGAGAGAAAATCCAAGAATGCAGCAAATCATCCAGATACAAGTACTTCCCCCACATAGATGACCCATCCTCATGGGTCACAACCAAGTTGACAGACCTCCCCCCCCTCACTCCTTCTAACCACCATCACCCTCCCGTTACCCCCCCTGACATCTACAACATAAACTCACAGAATGCACCAACAAATAATCACTACTCCCACCCACCATCCCATAGAGAACTCACCCGAAGGACTGGTGAAAACTGCCCCTACCCCCGACCTGCCCCCATCCAGAGCTCATCAACCAGACCATCAACCACTCAACAACACCAAAATCACAACCAACCCTGCTATGAGCTCAGAGGCATCAACTACCTCACCCAAACCCAAACATGCCTGATCAACTTCAGCAGATGGGATGACACCCCAGGCAACAACTCAAAAATCACTGCACCACCATTACCACCACCACCACCTACTACCACCATCACCACCTCCAACACCTCCCTCTCCCCCATTTGTTCTTCTTCCTCCACAACCACAGCCTATGCTCAAAACCACCTCCCTTCCCACCCGGCCTCCCCATCTAGCATGGGAGGAGGCAAGTACTCTTCTAGCTGACCCAATGACGACGATACCCACTACTGGACACCATGAATGATGACCCCCTCGACAACACCCCCCACCAAATGACCATCAACATCTGGCAACAAAACCTCAACAAATCAAGCACCATCCAACAACACCTCCTCCATACCCTAAACCCCAAAAAATTCAACATCACCACCATCCAGGAACCCTTGATCAACAAAGTCAACCTCACCATATCAAACCCTCACTGGAACATCATCTACCCTACTCCTTACAAAGCCGACAACATCACCCGCACCAGATCTGTTATTCTTGTCAACAAAGCACTATCAAAAGACCACTGAAAGATCATCCCCATCAACTCGCCCGACATAACAGCAATTGAGCTATCGGGGACATGGGGAAAGCTCCACATATACAATGTACAGTATACAATGACTGCAACCACTCGGATACTCTTGTCCTACTCCAAAATCACTTCAAACAGAGACAACGGGCCACCAACAACCAGGACGACGCCACAGGTATCATCCTACTAGGCGACTTCAACAGACACCACCCCCTATGGGATGACACATGGAACCACCACCTCTTCACCCAATCAAACCTTAAAGCGGCGCAACCCCTCCTCAACCTCATTACTACATGCTGTGCGACCTCACCATAACCCTACCTGAACACACCCCCCAACCCTAGTAGCCAACTCCACCAGCAACCTCACACACCCAGACAACGTCTTTGCCTCCTCTAACATAACAGAAGCCTTCTCCATATGCATGACAGATGAAACCCTCCGCCCTGCCAACACTGACCACATTCCTACTGTCTTCTCATCGAGCTGGTACTATAGTATCTCCAGAACTCAACAACCCCCCAGCACGGAGAAACTTCAGGAACGTGAACTGGGAAAAGTTCCAAACCCGACTAGAATCCAACCTTGCTGACACCACACCTCATACAACCACCATTACATCATCACTCAATGCCACCCAACGCCTCCAAGAACTTGTCAATGCTCTGCAATCCACCATCAAACATGATGTCCCCCTAGTCAAGATAACCCCATACACCAAAAGATGGTGGACATTAGGACTCGAATCCAAAAAGAAAGACCTACTCTGACTGGCCAGAAAAGCCAAGGAAAAAGATCAAGAGCACACACACCCCATCCACACCAAACTCCATAATGTCCGCACTGAATTCACAAAGAGAGTAGAGAGAGTAAAAGTGGATCACTGGAATGACTACCTAGACAATCTCAACTCCAGTAACATATGGCAAGGTCACAAATACCTTACAAACAATCCATCTGACCACTTTATCTCACGAATACCCACTTTATGTCAAAAACCAACTGACGACCTACCAAGTGACCAAACCAATGCAGAAAAGAGCAAACTTCTATACAAAACCTTCTTCAAACCACAACCAACGACCACCACTAATCATGACAATGCCAATTACCCAGAACCAGCCCACTGATTTGCAAACATCACAAATGACCAGATCACCTGCACCATCAACTGCCTCTCCCCATACAAAGCGCAGGACTGAATGAAATCTGCAACGCCATTTTCATTAACTGTATCAAAATACTAACACCGCACCTAGGACCCATCTTTAGAGTGACTTTTGACTTTGACTGGTACCCAGAAGACTGGAAATTGTTGTCTACAATAGTCCTCAAAAAACCCGCTAGACTGGACTACTCTGCCCCAAAAGCCTACAGACCCATCGCCTGTTACGATTGGGTACGCTTTTTCTTAAAATGGCTCCCCTTCACCTCCCTTCCACATTCCCCGAATCCCGATCCTCAGAGACCCCTCACCTTGATGCTACCTCAGAAGACCCACTCTCTGATCCTCAGCTCAGACTCCCACTCTATGACTTCTTCCCAATAGTCATCACCAGGGACTCCTCCCACGGATCCCATCCTGATGGCTGTCCTCTCTGCCCTCATCCGACCTCACCCGAGTGCTGTCCTCCCACAGCCTCATTGATCCCATTCTTCCCGAGTCATCGCCTTGATGATCCTATCCCTCCCGAAGGCTGTCCCACTGCCCTGCTGATCCTGGATCATCCAACCACAGCCTCTTTACCGGATTGATCCTTCTTCAGCTCCACCCAAGATAATTCTACAAATACATTGCCTCGTCCTTCTATTCTGGGCATCCTTACCGGCCCTAAATACTCTTACCTTATCTGGGCAGCCTGCCCTAAACCACTCTTGCTTAGTATATAAGTTAGAACTCAGCTGTAATGCTTCTCTAACTTGAACCTACTCATTCCTGCGTACTCTTGACTGCACAAGCCCTCATGCTAGTTCAAGACTCTACTAAGGATAGTCAGTCAGCCTTCAGCCTCTGAGGCTCAAGCTCCCTGTGATCTCCTCCTGCTTGCACTCTCTCAGTGCTCGTCACTCTCATCGCTCTTGCCTACCCTCCTCCTTTCTGGGCCATTCACAGACATTGTCATCGACCCCTCACTAGGATTAACCTTGTCCCTAGTTCAACTCCTTCACAATCTCTTTATTCCCCAGGGACGACCATCCCTAGGGCATCTCCTCTGCCGTTGGTTGGATTCTCTCTATAGGAGGTCCACCACTCCCAGGGTCTACATAGCTCCTTCACTAGGTCGACCCCGGTCGTTACCTTCAGGCCTCTTTGCCTGTCGTGTTCTCATAGAGTTAGTGCCCCTTATTTTATTCTACTGTCTGGTCAACCATCGACCACCTTTGCCTTTGGTGACACCCCTTGGGCCCATCAAACCCAAGGAAGGACTTTCTGGTCACCCCTCAGCAGTCGTAGCACAACCCAGGCTACTCCCACTGTCCACCCCTGAGGACATCCTGTCTTCCTTTTGCTTCACAGATACCGACTAGCCTTACAAGTCAGGCTACCACCTGGTTTGCAATCCACAGTTGAGTCTACACACTCAAGTCACTTGTCAAGACTCCTACTACCAGCAGTAGTCTTAACATCACCCTCCTAGACACCATGGCCAAAATCCTGTCATTGTGCATTGCAGACAACATCGTGTACATCACAGAATGTTACAACCTCCTATCCGAAACCCATTTCAGGGGTCACCCAGGAAGGTCCATGGTAGACTCTATCCTGCTACTAACCAAATTCATCCACTACACATGGGCCCACCCAACTGACAAATTCATCTCCCTTCTTTTCCTAGATGTCAAGGCCACCTTCCCAAGCATTGTCATAGACACGCTCATACACAACATGCACAAAAGAGGCATCCCGAAAGAATATACTGATTGGTACTGCCGCCGTCTCGATGGCAGGTGCACTTTTTTAATCTTTGACGATTTCATATCTGACCCTTTCAACATCCAAATAGGCCTCGACCAAGGCTGCCCTCTCTCACCAATCACATTCCTTTTCTATAACACAGACCTTATCAACACAAGCAAGAACCAGAAGGACAAGCTCAGCTTAGGATTCATCGACAACACCACTTTCACTACAAGAGGCACAACCTTTGAAGATGCCAATGCCAAACTAGTCGAAATGATGGAAGGTAACGATGGAGCCCTGCAGTGGAGTGCTACTCACCATGCAGAATTTGAACTTGACAAAATGGCACTACTATGCATATCGCGTACAAAGATCCAAGATCCCAACAACCAAAACAAGATGATCACAACCAACAGACCCACCATCACCATATGAAATCACAAAATTAATCCTTCCACCACATACAAATTCTTAGGAGTCATCATCGACCATGAATTTTGCTTTGTGGAACACACTGCATATGCAATCACCAAAGGAACAAAGTACACCCTTGCATGCAAATGAGTAGCAAAGGTAACAAGGGGCGCCCACCCAGCCCTAATGAAGAAGCTATATGAGAGCATAACCATCCCAAAAGCCCTATATGCAGTTGAAGTATGGGGCACCCTCTTCCTAAGCAAAGGTTGCAGCCCCAAAAATGGAGGCTGGGGTGCCCGAGGCTTCGGCAAGAGACTAGAGACGGTACAGCACATAGCCGCCCTCCAAATCACAGGCGGAATGCACTCCACAGCATCTGACATTCTTTTCGCTCATGCTGACCTCCTTCCCATCCCTCTACTAATCCGCAAACACTGCAGCCAAGCAGCTCTGCGTCTCGCCAGACTACCAACCACCCATCCCCTTCAAAGAGCCGTCATTACCACAGTAAGAGACCAGAAACACCACAAGTCCCCTCTACATCGCCTCCAGGAGGCCTTCAAACTCGACCCAAGAAACTTCAAAATGATGATCCTGGCCTGAAAAGACCCAAAATGGAACTCCCACACCATCATTGACATCAAGGATGACCCAACAGCTGCAGCTTTCCAAGACATTACAGCAGAACTAACAGACAACATATGTGTCTACTCAGACAGATCAGGGATAGACGAAAAGATAGGGGGAGCTGCCGTGCTCAGAAAAAATGGCATCTCCATTAAAAGTCTCCACTACGACCTAGGCACTGACACAGACCACACAGTATATGAGGGTGAACTTGTCGGACTGATACTAGCAGCCCATCTCCTAAAACAAGTCTTAAGCTTCAACTCAATATCCTTTGTTGTGGATAACCAAGCAGCCATACTCACCACCAACTCAGCCAAGTCCAACCCCAGACAATACCTAATAGACATATTCCATGACATCCTCAACAAAGCTTTAGACTCCCACAGAATCGAACACACCACCATAAGGTGGACCCCAGGGCACACTGGGATCCCTGGTAACGAAGAAGCCAACATCTTAGCAAAGTTGGCAGCACACGGTAACTCATCACCCACTCACCTTCTCCTGCAGCAGTTACAAGGCCCCTGAGGAGCTCACAAATCCCTACCAAGAAGCAAATCCACAGTGCAACAACAGACAAAGAAGCAAACCAAAGCTTGTCATAAAGAGATATTCTCTACCTCCCCCTGCTTCATCCACACTACCACTATTGACCCATCCTTTCCCTTAGGCAGATTCTTGAAACTGGTCAGCGAGCTCCCGAAGCACCAAGCTGCAGCACTATTCCAACTGCACTCAGGTCACGCTCCACTCAATAAGCACCTACATACATCGCCTCAAAAAAGCCCCATCCCCACTTTGCCCAAAGTGTGGAGACGATTGCTATTGAAACTATGGTATTCTTATTCTGAATTTCCATATTCCATAACCATAGTTATCTTATTATTCCACTATTCATATTCTTTGAGTTCTACTGTAGACTTACTTTACTTCATACGAGTCTAGATCATGATGTCATACCCTTGACCCTTATGGTCTAGACACTACGTCATACCCTTTATCCAGGGTATAGGGTATTACTATACATAGTACATACATCATACAATAGTTTATCATCCAATAGCCCTTCAGGGTACAAGAGCATTACCTACATAGTTAGTGTCAGACACAGCTTGGTCTGTGCACCTTTCTGTATCGTATATATATAAAGGGTCATTCCTGTACCCCAATATGATAGGCTCTTCACCAGATCCCTCACAGTTCTATCAGTGCTCTCTTGAGGCCACCAGCCTCAGTTGTTGTTATCTTCTCAGATCTACTAGAACACCTTTCTTGCTCTGTCAAGCATCTCTTGC
>JBBPRX010000171.1:0-22227 GCA_038093195.1 Boletus fagicola
TATAGACGTTGCTTATCGCTACACCCACGCGCACATCTCGGCAGACAAAAAAATCTAAATTCACACGTCGACATATAGGTACACTATCTAGCACAACCAGTTTTCACTGGGGATGATCGATGATCAGTTGGCAGTTCGCGAGCAGCATGCTGATGTGATTTCCACCGCGATACTTATCAAGGAATAAACTCCGAGGCACAACAAGCGGTGGAAAACACTACCGGTGAGGAAAATTCGGGCACACGTGTTCAGTTGAGCTCATGTATTCTGACAATTTTGGCAGTCATGCATTCGTGGACTAAAGCTCGCAGAAACGTGCTATCCTCCATGCGAGAGACTCCAAGGCTCACTGCCTTGTACGATAGTCCCGCGATTGTTTGCTACGTTCCAGGACGGCGGTGATCTGATGTAGTCAATCTCACAGCGCATGCACCGCTTGGATTGCGCCGTTTGTATCCTTCCGCAGTGGTGGGTCTACCATGCTTGCCACATCAGTGTCGAAGCAAGTCGGGGATTATGTGAAGGCTATGTGGACGAAGGAGACGAATATTCCAGTGACTGTTTTATTCATCAGTGGGCGTTTCAGTCTCGGCATTATCTGCGGTTATGATTACATAAGATGACGCCGGGGGGAATTGTTCTATTCGAACATTCCAATCTGTTGGATACTAAAACGCAAGTCTTCCGATCCCACGTACGCACTTGCAACACCGGCATGCGACTTTGAAACAGCTTATCTGATGAGTCACATACCTCATCCCCATGTTATCGCCATCCAGCTCCGACAACGGGGAAGAACAAGAGCCGATGGACGCACCATCGTATATTCCGGACCTCCGTATGACATCTGTTCATTAATGTACATACTACCTCACGGCTGGCACATGTCCCATCATACAATAGCTAGAAGGTTCATGCCACGTCTGAGTCGGGGCCGGGCCCTAGTGTTGTGCCAGGCCCGGCCCGGCTTTTGAGGGCTCAGCCTCAGCAAAATTGAAGCCTAAGCGCCTCATAGGGCCCAGGGCCCGGCCCGGCTTAGGCCCCGGCTTTACATGTGCGAGCGGTGCCCATATATGGTAAGTCGCGGCTCGCTTATGATCTTTATTTTTTCGTCCTCGTCCTCACCTATTGTATGCAAATCATTGGCAACACTCACCCTCACCCCACCCTCGACCGACAAAGACGACGAAGACGATGGACAAGTCCTCGTCCTCACCCTTCCCTCACCCTCACCCTCACCCTCGACTGACGACGACGAGGAACGACGCAGCGCACGTGATTGTGTGCGTTGTACCGGTTTTCGTCTCGTTCCTGTCCTCGCACGAGCCCCGGAACAATAATGCGAATGGGAGATTGTACATAATTGCAAGAGCCTTGAATCCTCCCCACCTGGTCATGATACACGAACGATGCCTGGATGTTTTTCAGTCCGTGATAATGAACATCGTGGGGAACAACACACAGCACCACCAGCCCAGTCCTCCTGAGCGCGCCTCAGACTGTCTCGCAAGCAGTACAAAGTAAAGAACTGACAACACTCAGCAGAGGCACAAGAGGGCTACAGCGCGCTCTGATTTTCTTTTTCTTTCTCCTAGTCATCATTTTAGCCCAGGATTTATGTTGAACACTCTTGCATTATCTGTTCAGTATCTACATGACACGTACTTGTCTGTTATTGTCTGAATAGTATCTGGATCGATGGTACCTACTACGGTGCTCATATTACACGACGAGTCCATCCAGAAATAACTCTAGCGCTGTGCCATGGGTCCATGACATCACGATAGGACGCGACAGATTTTCATCACCGTGACGTGGCCGCATCCTTACCCGTGCATTTGGGGTAATATCAACTTTCTGTAACTTTTGTGATGAGTCGAGGAAGGACTCTAATCACTTGCATCAAATGGCGAATCATGTCAGGGTGAGTTTACTAAGAACTGGCCAAGCTATGGGCTGGACGCCGCCGGAAAAAGCCGTTGACTTGCAACACCGGGATGCGACCTTCAAGTTGAAACGGCTTATCTGACGCAACACATTTCATTCCCGTGCTATTGTAACCTTCAAGTTCGCACGCCTGATACCCGCTATAGCACGGTTTGCCTCGTAGACCGCTGGTCATCAGACTACCTCCGGATACTGCTTCAGTCACCCGCACCACTTCGGAATCCCATCCGCAGCGGGGCGAAAAATGTGATGTATAGGGCTGCAACATTCAAAGAAGACTAGTAATGAGAAAAAACGCTATTAACACACGTAGATGGAGTAATGTAATCATAAATCAGCACCGAGTGTCGCGCTGCGAAACTCAGCATCACTGAAACAAGGATATCGTGATAATGGAGTATAATCCATTTTGCCTCATTGGGATGTGAATATCTGTGAAATATCTACGAGGCAAAACGAGGCAAAACGGGTTATATTCCATTATCACGATATCCTTGTTTCAGTGATGAGGCTACTACATGAGAAAATGGAAACATGGGGGGAATGAAGCACCACGCCAAGCGGAAAAATATGGAAAGCGGTTAAAGGAAAGTAGGTGGGAAAGGGATTACTTGGGAGCGGCATATTCGACGTAACCATGGTACGCTGCTTCAGCATCGCCGTAGAGCGTCCCGAGCAAGGACCTCTCTTCTTGAGTGAACCCATCTAGTAACAGCCAGTCTCTGTCAACAAACTCAAGCGACTCATTGTTGAGAAGTCGCTGAACGACCGTTTCCTTCCATTGCCTCCAGACCTTGGTGCAGTTGGGAAGAAGTTCGTCGAGGATTTCGGTCGGTTCTCTGGGCTGAAGAACAAGGAGGACGAATACTACCGCGGTTGTGCGCGTGCCCAAGCTATACTTGGTCAAAACCGGTTTCCCGAGTACACTGTTGAGCAGGATGTCCCGTTGGATCTTCTCTTTGTCCAACGAGGATATCCACAAGTTGTAAATCCAAGAGACAGCAAGTGAACTGGCAAACATTATTTGGCCAAATGGGGAGCATTTGGGAACAAGGAGTAGCTGGGCGATGAATTGGAAAGTGAGAAAAACGGAACACCATCCGATGTTTTGATATTGGTGCTCGCTGGAAAATCTGAGAGAGAACATGCCGCGGGAAATAGAGTTCACGGCACCCTCTGCGCCCTTGAGCAAGACAATCTCCTTGTCTGAACAAAAAATACCATCACCGGGAGGGCATCCCTCGGGAGGATCAGGATGGGTGAACACGAACTCTGCTGAGCCGATGATGAGACAGGAGATACCGCTCGTGAGGATACCCAAAAGGATCAACGAGAACGCATACCAATCGTCAAAGATGAAACACGCGACGCAGGTGCCGACGCTGACAGCAATAGGGATGCTGGAAAAGACAGGGGAATATGCGTTGATGCGTCTGGGGCACATCTGAGGTGAAGGGGCGTGCTTGAGCTCGGAAATCGTGACCCCTACAGCCTGTGATTTTCTCCCCTCAACAACCTTTCCTTCCCGAGCAGCGCACTCCCTCATGAAGAGGGCAGCCAGCTGACTGGTCTCCTCGATGAAGGTACCCGAGTGGGCAGCTGTAAACTTGGGACCCTTCGAGGCATACGAGTCGAACAACGTGGCAGGATCGGTGTGGACACCGGGAGAGGAGCTGTCGAAAAGCCTTGACTTTGAGAGAAGGAGGAGTCGTTTGGCAATCTGGTATGATCCTGGAGAGTTGTACCATCCTAACCAGGCCTGTTTTCGTAGACGTGGACGGTGGCCATGGTAGACACAGCCTCGTCTGTACCAAAGGCGCCCGCCACAGCCAAGGTATCAAGGGAAAAGTGGGACTTGTCTGGTGGCGTATTACACGTCAAGGGACAACCGAAGATGCTAGAGATGTACATGTGAGCCCATGACAGAATAAAACAGCAGCGTGAAGACACAATTATAGGCACGATTGAGTTCATAGGGGCGCATGGGGATGGGAGAGTTAAATGTGGGGGACTCACTCGTCAAATAGGCCCTTTTATCCCCGTCCAGCGCAACTTTGTGTGGGTCAAGTGCGACAAAACCTTTTCAAGTGACACGATGTTGTGTCCCATGGGTGCATCGTCAGTGTTGGCAATTCGTGTTTAATGACGGGTCCAAGGGCATGTTTAGTCACCGCTCAAACAAAGCAATAGCCTTGAGGCAGACCTAAAGGTTAGACATACATGAAGTTGAAGGATCAAGAGGACAACACAGGAGTTCTCTTGATCGTGACATTTGGATGACGCAAATTGTAACTTGGTCTCATGTTCCAGGCTAGGCCGACCAAATCAGGCTATCGCAGCGACAGGGATTTTTCCGGTGTGCAAGACACGCTGAAAAGAAGAAAGAAAAAGAGGGGAGTCGTGTAAAGGGACTTCTCTCGTGATGAAAGAGCGTAGCGGATGCGCCTTGCACTAGTCAGGCGGACCGCAGGCATACACATGAGCCCTCTTTGATCGGAGGTAGGCCCCTTCCATTCCTATGGGCGCATATGGAGGCCATTCTGACTTGGACAACGGGGACGCATTCTGGCCGAGAGAAGAACGGCAAGCTGTGATGCGGCCCTTCGTGAATTGTGATGAAGGACGCCAGTATAATACAGCATGTTGGGATCTTGGATTGGCACGGATCGGCCTCGTGCGACTACAACGGATATTGCGAACTATGCATGGGGAGGGGAGCTAATATGTGTACCCCTCGGTTCTGATTGCGCACCGACGCGCGCTATCCAACCAAATGAATGTGTATTTCAAAGATTCGTCGTGATCATCGAGTGTATTCGGATTCAGTGCCTCTCCTTGCCCGAGGCCGGCCCGCGCACCGCGGTACATTTTGAACATTGCATGTCCGCAATCCTCGCGACAACGTGCAAAGGTAATTCGTACGGGCACAATTCATCGGTGTATACTGTGTCCGTGTACAGCTTGCCAAAATACTGCACACTGTGGATAGTAGATACCGTTGATTTCAGTGTAAGAATCGACTTAATATCAATGTATATTCACCTAACATTCAAGGGATATGTACATGAAATTCACCGGAAAAAAATCCACTGAAGTGGCACGGAATCCGGATCCACTCTGAATTTCAGTGGATCTTACCCTGAATTTTACTGATCTACTACGTGAAAGCCATGGCTTGCAGCCTTGAATTTCGGTTGCTTTTGCCAATTACTTTCAGTGAGTTAGGATTCAGTCCGATTCACAGGTGGTAACAGATGCATATACAATGTAATACATGGTACATGAGGCACATGAGACCTAAATGTACTCACCGGTATCCCACGTCGTGTGGTGGGAGAGGTGGTGGTAACAGCAGTGTTGTCATTGCATGGTTGCATTGACATCGTCGTCCTCATCATGTTGCGCGTCGTGTAGTGAATCAGGCATCATCATCATGCAGTGGGGAGGTGGTAGCGGCGGCGTGGGTGTTACGGCACACACACTGTTGTTGTTGTCAAGTTGTAGTCTCCAGACTCCTTGTGCGTCATGTTAGTCTGCCTGACATTGATTACATAATCTGCTACATCCACTCGCCTGTGATTGAATCCACCCATGAACCAGTCTCCCAAGCTGTAAATTCATTGAGACTGCCACCCTGAGCACTCGATAGATAGATATCACTCATTTAATGAGCTCGAGGTGATGAGGAAGGTTCAGAACGAGGGGGCCATCTGTGTTTTCGGCTTGGCATGACCTAAATGCATTTTTCTGGATCGCTTAGATGCTCATCAGCCAATGAGAGGGCTTGCTCTTTGCGAAAGGATGGTTCAACCGATAATGTTACTCGTCTGCTTTGCAGATCCGGGGATGAGATAAGCGAGATAAATCGGAGTCTGAAAATGCGACGCGACTGTCGCACTCATGACACAACTCTATCACGTGATTTATTTAACCTCGAAAACACAATATTTTGAATGCTTCCCGGGACCTGGACCATGCTGGTAGTAAAACAGGGGGGCTGCCGGACATGTCGCAGGAGATTGTAGAGCATATGTACGAAGGACAAGGCCTAAGTGTCAGGCCACATCTCACTCAAACAACTTGAAACTCCGACGACGCTGAGTACACGCTACTATTCTAGTATATTCCCCTCCCACTTTAACATTGATTAATAGGTTGACGGCTGGCGAGCTGCTTCATTACCGTCTCAGTGCAGATCCGAGGTCACAAACCCGCTATCATGGTGAGTGGTGGTTCGAGGGGTATCTACTGGCATCAGTCCTAGTTGTAGTACTTACTATACCTCCTGGTCACAACGGCAATGAACACCTTGCACACGACACGGAAGCTTCCTTGTTAGATTCCACCACCACCCACTATAGTTTCGTCCCCACCAAACAGGTAACAAGGTCAGAATCCCGACCAAAATCCCACCAGCACCAACCACGCCCAAGGTGCCACGATCCCTCGATCCGAAAATGATGTAGGATAATGCCAGCAGGAAGAAAATCATCCTGCAGTTTCGTATGATGAGTGAGTTCACGCAGGATTACCGCCAACACATACGCCCAGATTAATAATGCGAATGGTAGGCTGTACATGATTCCGAGAGCCTTGAATCCTCCCCACCGGGTCATGGTATTCATGAACGATGCCTGGATGTTTGTCAGTCCGTGACAATGAAGATCATGTGAAACAACGCACAGCACCACCAGCCGAGTCCTCCTGAGCGCGGCTCTGTCTTGCAAGCAGTACAGATGAGAGTAAAGAACCGACAACACTCAGCAGAGACATATAGATTCCAACCGTGGCGACCGATTGTGAACCCACGTCCCCTTTATCGACCCCTGGGACAGATAAAAAGCTGCCGTCGACAGCCAACATTACAGTGGACTGCAGAGATTCCAAGGTTAGCTGCCAGTGCGTCCACTCGATGTGTTTATCTAGTGATCTACTCACATAGATCGTGAACCCACTCCATTCACTGCTGAGCTTGCTCGAGAAAGATTCCCAACGCGCATAGTTAATGATATTGTCGACCCAGATGCCCTTGAGCTCCTTGATGTGGGTGGATGGCGTAAAGAAGAGGAAGATATCCAACGGCGCGAACAGGAGAGAGTTCTCATCTCTGTCTTCGCCTCCGATATAGACGGATAGGTCAGCTTCTAATCTGGCTCCCGGTTGCCCATAGAAATTGTAAAACCTCGCGCGAGCTGAAGCTCCAATCAGTCATGGGTAGATGAGGAAGCAGAAACCACGGACCGAAAATACCCAACACTCGGGCTAGGAAGGGGTTGAGCGACGGGAAACGATAGGCCTGATGCTGTAGACTTACCTATAACCCACAAGGCATACTCGTCAATTACACCGACCCTTGCTGTTAAATTTAGCATAAGCCATGCGTACAACCAGTGTGAGCAGACAGGAGGTTACTTTGAAGATATGGTGCGAGAGTCAGTAATTTTGCGAGCTGAGTCTCATCAAGCGTTGACAGTGGTGCCTGGGACGTGCTACAATCTAGCAAGCTCTTTGAGTAACCGTTTTCCCCACTGAGGATGTTGCAGACAACCTGCGCAAGCGTGAGCAATGATCCCACAGAACTCAGTGACATGATCTTGAGACACAGAGCTACAATTCGGATATTGCTCGCAATGCAACCTATAAGTATGAGCCCGCGTCCGAGCAGTTATCTCTCTAATCCACCCACCAATACTGAAACTCAATCTCGTATCCTGAATCGCGTCAGGGGGTGGGAAACTCGATTAAGCTTCAAAGGACTCACTGATATGACTGAGTGAAGTGACACCTTGTAGATCATCGAATGCTGACAATTTCATCGTCTCAAATTCGTCGACCCAGAATACCACACGGGTCTTGTGGTTTACAAAATAGTAGAGCCATTCTCTGTTACTCTCTTCTTCGTTGAGTTGTATTACAAGTTGCGTACGTGTTGCTTCGAAAGGTGGTCCCGGAACCACTTGATTTTCTTTTTCTCGCAGAAAGTTGATACATTGGTCGATCTCGGCCAGATTTCGTTCCGTGGGCTCGATGTCTGTGAAGACATGCTGCAGAGTAACCCATGAAGAACGCACTAAACGACTGAATTCTGAGGCTCGAACCTTATGGGGATTGAAAAAATAGCGTGCCCCTTCTGGATGCACAGTTCGTTTCCACATGGGTGGAGTTTTCCTGTGTGTAAAACCTTTCACAAGTGCAATTGCAACTGCAGTATTCGTGCACGCACTCTGAGTAATCGATTTTCCCGGGGCTGATACTTTGTTCGTTGGTCTTTTTCTCTCTTCATAGAAAAAAGAAGCTTTTCAACGACCGACTAGAATGATTGCAATAGAACACGCCCTCATACGTACATAGGCGTGCGTCGTAGATACCTCTGGATTTGCTCCGGTGCAGTTGGCATGACTTTAGGAGGGGTAACAGATGTCACATGTCGCGTGGAGAGAGATGTATCTGGCGCATAGACACCATTAGGCATTGGCGGGGACAAATTGTTGGGGGAATCATCATGAGTTCCTAGTAAAGGCAACAAGCCTGGCGAAGAAACCGGGGAAAGGGCGGTAGGAACAATAGAACAGCTGGCACCTCTCCGCGCTGGCTCACACAGCATGCACGGCAATGTTGGGGATGCAGGGGGGTTAGAGCGAAGGTGTAAAAATTTCGACACGATACCTGCCCCACGGAATACCAATGATACCATTGGGAGGAGAATGGCACGAAGAAGTCGCAAAGTAACTTCGGGAGCGTTGCGGATGCTCTGGATGAGGCGTTGAATCAACATCAACATTGTATATATTACAGCTCTCAAATCGTACATGCATGCAATGCCACTGCCTGGTCAACTTACGTGAACTACATAGTTGACTGTGACACAACTGTCAACTACTAGTACTGCCAAAATCAGTGTTGGAGTTATGTAAGATCATTCAAATCGGCGATATGTACACCGACGTTTACCAAATTTGGTGAATATTGAGGCCTATTGAGGTGCGACGGTCCGGCTTTCCACCACATCCTTGGCCGCATCGATTGGCATTCAACCGAGTATTGCCAAAAAAAACTACAGAAACATCACATTCCCGATTTCGAGATCACTATTGAATTGTTCCATGGGAACGCCAAGTCAGCCGTCGGGCACTGGGCGGACGCCTGAGGGTAAGTAAGGTTGATTGTCAAGGTTGATCACCAGCCTCATCACGCACAGGTTCAGCTCCCCGTAAAACACGGACGAAGCAGACGGCGAGGAAGACTTCCAATGACACGAGGCCGAGCACAGGAGCCGTAGACGGTTACCTGGAGAGAGTCAAGGCAGTAAGTATTCCAATCATTCATCATGTTCGACAAAAACCCACATTGCCGTTTCGTATCTTTTCCTAGACAATTTCTGGTCCACGTGGCACTAGTTCAGTGAAGAGTAACAACAATAGAGAAGTGACGGAGACAATGACAGACACAATGTCCTGATGTCACTCTGATATAGAATCATATGACCTCCCCAGTTTGTGTTGCACTACTCTTTGGTCGAATGCTGCTTTCTGCTTTAGTGTATGTCTCAGAACCTCGTCACGTCGTGTGCTGAGAGGAAAGCGAAAAAAACTGGTATGTAACATGAGTATGCGAAAAATTCCCCCCCCCCCCAAAAAAAAATAAAAAATAAAAGGAAACAGAAATCTGCACAGCACCCTGGAAGCATTGATCAAGAAGATGTTTGTAGTCGCAGGAAAAATCTAAGGTACTTAGAAGTATCTGATCAATGCACTCACAGCTGTGGCTTAGCTGGCAGGTTGTGACAACAAAGAATATAAATACAGCTGCTGCCCGATCCGTGAAGCCTCCTTACCATAATGCAAAGCCGCCTAAAATTCTTTCAACTCCTGCATCATACAAGCCTGGCTGCTTGTTCTCCTCTCGCATGTCCGATACTAATCGGAAGGTCAAACAAAACTGTCGACTTGACGATTTTAGGAAGTGGTCGATCGAGTGCAGGCAGAATGGGGAATAAGATGGATGTCGAAGCGAGATACATTTGGTACCTCTCCCATGCCATCGTGGTTGCGCAAGTGTCAGCATCCGAGTCAGTACCTGGTTCTTCTGTCGTATCACGGACAAGACCAGGCGTGTGCACGTTATCGTCATCAGTAACTAGTGCGTGAAATATTTGCTTGTGCTTTCTCGGCAGGAGGAATACCAGATGCAAAGAGCAAAATGCTGCTCCAACCTCAGCGTAGACTGAATGAGTATCACTGAACAATGGAAATACGAGACGTACACCATTGTGAAGAGCGGAGACACGATGGAAGCATATAAGGCGGCTCGTGCGGATGAATCGAGTCCACTGTCCGGTGATATCGCTGAAGAGATACATAGAACCCATATGCCCCACCAACAAAGCATTCTGACAATTGAAAGGTTCTAAGAACGATAGCGGATAGCAGATTCATCAATGGACGTACTCGCCAAAATATGGCGGGTGACGAGTCCACTTCCATAGGGGCATCTGCGAACAAGTCAGTACGGGCATCATTCACGAGTTTCTAATGATCATGGCTTACATTCATGATAGCATCTTTAGGAGGGTTTGAAGCCTTCCACAAGTACTACAGAATAGATTGTCAGTCAGAGTGTTACTTCAGAAACGCCGACTACGACTAACTTTCTGAAGATCAGCTGTAGATTCGAGCGACTAACCAAACCAAAAGATGACCACACCTGCTATGTCACGGCCGCCGAAACCTGGACGATTGCAGATCCCCTCACTAGCTCCCAAGACGGCTGGGGAGTTGAGGATGGTCAAAGGAAGAGATACCATCCAAACCTCCACAGGAGAGTCAGTTACGCATGCGACGTGTAGTCTCCAAAAGATACCTACCCATATAATCTGTCCTGTAAAATGTTTACAGATCTGAATGAGTGTAAGTGTGTGATCGAGCAGTTTCCAACATACCTATCCAGAAACCTTGGAGAAACAGCATGATCCAAACAAACAAAATCAGGAAAGAACATCATATCCGTACCAAAAAAACAGTGCCTGATACTATCGAAGCGAGCATCGCTTCCCCGTCTCAATACCCGGAATAACAAGAATGCTGTCGTCATGATAAAAAAACAAAAGAAGTAAAGATACTCGGCAATACACACAAGCAAGCCGAACCACCCAGAGCATGACGAATATATTGGCCAGCAAATTTCTGGCACAAACAGTTTGCCCAAGCAGTAAAGTGATCAAGCTACCAGAGGCCGACATGGGTCGAACTCCATATCCGTAGAAACGATTGACCTAGTATGAAGAAATTGGATCCTGTAATAAGTGACAATGAACTTATCTGATGGACGTGATCCATTCATGATGAGATCAACCACCCGTGAAATCTGTAATCTTGTCAAACTGGAAGGTCCATGCAATGGCAAAACTCAACAACTGGTATGCCAACGTGATGAAAAATGTGATAGCGAGGTGATACCGGTCTAACACAACGATTGGCGCCATGAGCTTTGTTGAGGCGAAGGGTCGAAGGGATGTTTGGAATCTTGAAAGGTTTAGTAAATACTTCAACCTGCAAAGTTGATCCAATGCGCAGTCCCCAGGTGAACTCTGGCATGTGATAGGGCACTGACGATCTAGCCCATTGTATTCAACAGGGCGGGCCCTGTTTCAAATCAGTGTAGGAATGTTGAGGAGGTTTTATTGCCGGAGGCTGGGTCGAGCCGGGCCGGCCGTGGGTAAATTTAAAATGTCGTGTAAGTGCACCACACAAAATTGAAGCAAAGCACGGAACCAAAAAGTTTCTAACCGTCAAGTCTGCGTCTGCGATGTTTTCCGTCGTCTTGCGGGGAGCCGTCCGAACACACACGTTCGCATCGCGGTCGGTGCGCTATCTTTCATCCCAGCCGCCACCCAAGGCAACATCTCCGGAGCAGCCACCACCGCCCCCGTCAGCAGCGTCAACAACGACCTCCTCTCTCCCCAGTCTTGACTTCGACCCTGCTGAACGCTTAGAACAGGCAGAAGGGACGGGACGCACGGGAGCAAAGTCTTCTAAAGACTCGCTTTCTTCCATAGAGCGGCGCCGAAGATATTTAGGAAGAGTCTCGCTTGGTATCTTGGCCATTACCCTTGGTGTGCAAGTACTCTATCTCGGGCGGGATTGGGAGGCAGATGAACTTGAAAACAAGAAAATCGTGCGGTTTTGATTAGTTCTATTCCTGGCGTGATCCTGATGTCTTCTTGGCCGGTTTTAACAGAGGATCGAAGATGCACCGTCAGGCCGGTGGGCCCGGACCAAGGCACGATTCACGGACATGTTCGACGTATGTTGCTCTGGATGATATCTTGCGTGGGGTCTGTATTCATGTTTACTCCCAGTACCTCAACAAGCCAGCATGGACAGAGCTACTCCCCCCACCTCTTCCAAGCCCCCATCAAAAACCTTACACCCTTCTTGTATCGATGGATGATCTATTAATAACCTCCACTTGGGATGTAAGTTCCCAACACCGCGATTCCTTGAGCGACAACGTAACTTCCTTCACAGAGACAAAAAGGTTGGCGGACAGCCAAACGTCCAGGCGTCGACTATTTCCTTGCATATCTATCTCAGTTTTATGAAATCGTTATATTTACCTCGCAACAGCACTACGTGTGTTCATTCGCTCCACCACCCGCGAGGGCCACCGCTAACTGCGTGGCTCGTCTAGACTGCCCTTCCTGTAATTGAGAAACTGGATCCTTATAATTTCTTCATCACCTACAAGCTTTTCCGCGATGCAACGCGCTCCGTGGACGGCAAGATTGTCAAAGTGAGTCCGCTCGTGTTGTACCTTCCTCAGGTCTGAATTTGTGTTGTTCATACAAGGACCTTTCTTACCTCAACCGCGACCTTTCGAAAGTCATCCTGCTCGATGCTCACGAGGAGCATATTTCCTCACATCCTGAAAACTCGATCGTGCTTCCTCAGTGGACAGGCACCCCAGGTGACAAGGGTCTCGTTGCTATGATCCCCTTCCTCGAGTGTATGTTTCCTGTTTCCCCCATACTGGTATGCTATTCTCATGTTTACCTCTCTAGCCATCGGCATTTACAAACCTCAAGATGTCCGCCCGATCCTTCAGGCTTACCATGGCAAAGATGTTCCAATTGAGTATGCCAAAAAGGAAGCCGAGGCGCGTGAACGCCATATCGCTGAGTGGAAGAGCAAATCCAGAGGTCTTTCCTCTGGAGGATTCACCATGAGCTCCTTGTTTGGCATGAACACCGAGGTATGCGTCTCGACTCCCGTCTTCATACCTCTGGGTTGATTGCTCCCAATTCTACAGTTCTCCCACTCGCCCATTCCGCCAACATACCTTGAACAAAAGCGCGCAGAGGCACAGCGTCAATACAAGGAAGAACAGGCCTATATTGCAGCCCACAAAGCTGAGTTTGACAAGGTGTTGGAAGAGGAGAGACAAGCGATGGCTAAAGAGATGTCTGGGTCGCTACTCGGCCTCCTTGATAATATGCAGGGTAAGAAGCCACAGGATGCAGGGGACACCAACAAGACCGCTGCGGGCGGCGGGGAGGTGCAAGTGAAGCACTAGTCCATCATGGTACGTGCTGGGACTGCTCCAGTGTATGGCGGAATAGAGGTACTTAGTGATGACGTGCTCGCTCGTCGCTATCCATATAATCTACTCTCCTCTCATTACCGAGTTACACATGATTCGATCGAAGCTCCCAGCCCCTGGTGAACGGTCTCTCGGGCCACCAGAATAACCGCCACAACTCCCTATACTATACAACTATTTACACGTTACAAGAATCCGAACACATGAGAAGAACGCCGATCTGGAATTTAGAAGGACGGCGGCAGGCAAAACCGGGCTCGTGGTTTGCTTTCTCGGACGTCAATATCCTGATTCATTAATTTCCACGAGAAGCGGACATATAGTCCATACCTCTCTATCACTAGGTTCGGAACATCTCGACCACGAGCTGCATTTGCCAATCCTGTCCATCGACGCATGAGTCGTCACATCAGTGCTAATCAATGATCGAAAAACCCACCTGATGATCGGCCAACTGGCATCGGACGAGAGCGATCCCATTCTCGTCCATGTGAACCCCTAACAGCGGCTCGTCTGAGAGCGACATCAACACCGTCTCTCGGTAAGGCAGCGTCGTTCCTGGGAACCATTTTCTCGCGACTCTTGAAGCACATGCGGTCCGGGTGAAGTTTGGCAGGGAAATGACGTTGGCCTCCCCCCCCTCCTCTTCTGACTCGTCATCCCGATCTTTACACACCAAAGGAGTAGATATCCTCGCAGGATTGAAGTCCAACATATACAAGTCGTGCTTCTCCCCAGTGGGGCTTCTCGAGTGTCCTCCGCTGGGCCGTCCTAACAGCAGACGGCTTCCACTGACGCTGAAGAGTAGCTTGTGTGGGCCACAAACAGTGAACGCTTGCGTGTTTGTAGGTCCCCAGATATTCCAAGGAATAATGTATACCCCGTCCTCGTCTTGCTGGATGTCACAAAAGGGCGGGACCTGAGGCAAAAAGATATCGTTCCATATCACGAGGAGACGGCCCGGATTGGTGGTGGCAAGCACGGAGATGCGACCCTCCAGGGTGGGTACATACGTTGGTCCACGCAAACCGTTGCCCTGGGTGTACACAGAGTCGGGAAAGGGGGAGGTATAAAGGTGAGTGGATTTCGGCATACGAACAGGCAACATAAAACGCGCTTGCAGGTGGAGAGGCTTGTCAAAATCCGCATATGAATAGACTTCGATGTATCCAAGCGCAGTGAGAACCAGGAGTCTGCCAGAGTCGAGAAAACAGAAATCGTGCATGTACGGTTCTTTGTCGTGCTCTCTCAGTGTAAACTGATAACAGTCAGTGAGGCCAGATTTTAACGGGTGCTTTAGCCTCATGGTCAGGAATCCACTCACCGTCGTCCTGCCTTCCTTCCAATTCCAGACTTGCAGTAACGAAAAGAAGCCGACTCGACGACCACGGTCAGATTTGAGCATGGCCACAAAATCTCCGTTCACTTCGAATTTACTTTCGACAGATTCGATCCCGATCATGCCAATGCATGGGAACCCTGCGGATACCAAGGTTCCATGTGCAGCGAGCGGATGAGTGTCTTCATGGCCACCTGAGATTGTTCGCAACTCGAGGTAGCACATCGGTTCGCCACGTATCGTCAACCCAACTCTAACACTGGCACACACCAACAAGTCCTGCCAGAGATCTAGGATCGTGCATTCAAGAGACAAGGAGTCTTCCATTGGGCCGAGTGTTTCACGTTCCCATGCTCGCATTGACAGTGAGGGCGTGTTGCAATCGATGATCTGCGCGGCATCGTTGCCACGTCGATATGTGACACTGAGCCACCCGTCCACGAAGGATACACGAGGTTTGTCGCGTCGATTATCATAGGGACCTAACGTCATTGACTCCATTCTGCTAAAGTCGAGCGTGTTCAAGGCTCGGATCTTCTCTTGTAAAAGGTGATAGCGTTCATGGATCGATTGGTCGTCGACGCGTAGAAGACGTAAACAATGAGCGGCCGAATCTATCTGATACCGGAGTTCCATCGACGTGGAGATTGTGTTTTGGAAAGAGCGACATGTCTGACAGGATAAGGTGAGCAATTTCAAATGGAATGCAGGAGGGACTCTACCTCAGCGCAACGAAGAATATCTTTGACAGACAACATTCCGAATACGCGTAATTGCAGCTCGGAGGGAAGTCCTAGAATGAAACACGGACGGTTATCCTGTACGATTGGCTCGGAAATCGGTTGAAGCATGATGCGACAAAAGGATGGGCAACCTGAAGGTGGACGTTGGAATTTAACCATCGGGAGACTCAACAAAGACTTCGAAGCCACAATGGGACAAAGGAATGAGTGGCACATTAATGTCTTTCTTCAGCTGAAGGGTCGAGATTTAAAAAATGCTGCCCACTGGCTGGATTGAACAACCGACCTCACCATTACGAGTGGCGCGCTCTACCACTGAGCTAAACGGGCATGATCATGTCTGCGATGAGTTCGTATATGTAATCCGCAAAACTGTTGAGCCGCGAAGTTCGAACAATGCCAAGTTCACAACTCACTGAATTCCATCCAGAACTTTCAGGCAGCTTTGCGTTATAGGCTGCTTCACTGATCGTGCGGCAGCTGTATGTATATTCTTTGTCGGCACAAGCCACAACTGTATGTACATCGTAGGGCCAGTGAGGGCCTTGGCCCGGGTGTCCGAACATTTGATTTCTCCTGTGACCACAACCTTATTTTCACTGCGTCCAAGCAAGGTGCTGTGTAGATTTTGGATCACTATCTGGAACGTGCCAGCGATTATTCTAAGTGCGGGACGAGAACCTCCGGTTCAAGATGTTGCATCTACGCCATCTATTACAATGGTTGCGGTGAGTCGGAGTCGGTGACGGGACTGTCCACCTACTCTCTCTCTTGACGTCTACATCTCATGGCATACGCTTTGCTCGAGTGAAAAAATAATTCACAAACTTTGGGGCATCACACCAACCTCCTCAATTCCTGCTGCGCTGCATGAGGCCTCTCCATCTTCTTTTGAACCTCTTGGCGGGCAGCCGCAGTACTGCTAAATTCTTCCACCATGATCTTGCAACGACTATATTATCCATCCGGCTCAATGATCTGAAGCCCTTCCTGGACGGCCTTGTCAATGCCCCTGTGCAAACCCAGTACGATTTCGTTGTCGATAGCCATCGGTACCCTGTCAACGAAACATTTGTAGGTGACTGAACACGACCGTTCCCGTCGCCTCCGTCACTAGGTGCACGCTCAGTGTTATTCGGTTTGTTCAATGATCATCAATCATTCATGTAGCTGTTAGTTCAATTCATTGATTCTGGGGTATAACCGGCCAGACGGACGGTGTTCCACATCTCTCAACTTCCGCCTTTATTGCTGTTCGTGATGTTTGAGGAGGCATCTTTGAGAATCTGCATGACAATACTTGACTGAAGTGAAAGGAGTTGCTACTTCTTCGGTCCACGTGGGCCAGAGATTGTCTAAACAAAGATACAGGACGGGAATGTAAGTTTTGCTCGAAAATGAACGAATAAAATACTTACTGGCCTGGGTCGATCCGCCGGCTGGGTTCCTTCGCTCGAACTCAGGTTCTGAGCTTGTTCGACATACTGATGACGAAGTTCTACGATCACGATTAATTAATACACATTGTTCTGTGCGGTACGGACGAAGTGGCCCACCACGAAGCTGTGGATCAGGAGATTTCTCGAGCTTTGAGAACATCGTCTCAAAATGCCCCGAAAGCTTCTTTATTACGCCCCATGTCATGTAATGCTGCATGCCTCCTATCGTAACCTCGATGAGATGATGGGTCGAGTCTGATGACCTGCGCATTCTGTTATTGGTACTGTTTGGAACTGAGACACGAAGCATACTTCGTCGGCATCACTTAACGCCTCCTCCCATGACTTCATCAATGCTCGTGCTTTGCTCCGCTTGACGAGGATCTCCGTGCGATCCACCAAGGTCGAGTGACAGTATGGCCGAGAAGTGTTCCGTAGCCTCATTGTAGTTTTGAGGGTCCATTGCGACGTCGCCGAGTTTCTCTAGCCTCCGTGTGCATTGGCGTTGAAAATCTGTGGAAATCAAAAAGCATTCAAGGTATTGCTCACGCAACCACTCACCGAGTTCCCACTGCGTTCGTTCATCGTGGATGCTCGTCTCCTTTCCTAGTTTGCTATGCATTGTCGGAAACACTCGATCGCCTCTGACACGACCATCCCCTTCGAGAACGTCGCAAATCCCCCGATAAATGTCAAACCTCGGAAGCTTGAACTAAACCGAAAAGAGGCTCGATATCCAGATTGAAAACTATCACGTAAAGCATACCTCGGTGGCAGTGCTCAATGCTTCATTGGCTAGGCCACGAATCAACGTCGTGTTTGCCCACTTGACCAGTAAAGTGTTCGAAGTAGATGGACTGAGCGACAACGCAGTAGAGTGGGTTTTGAGTGCTTCGTCATGTCCCCCGGCGTGCGATGCACGGTCTCCAATTATTTCCAGCGCCGATATGCATCGGTTCGTAAACTCTAAGCGTAGGAATTGAATACTCTCTTCCAATATGCAACACAGAAACTCACCAGCAAGCCAATTCATCATCAGCTCGTTGGCTCTGACCTCTTCGGTTGCGGTATTCTTAATCTCGAGAAGAGACACCGCAGCATCAATGTTCTTGCCCTCGGCATACAAGATTTCGCATTGATGTTTCTGCTCGTGCGCACGAAGGAGCTGGAAGAGACTATCGGCTTTGTTTTGGGAGTCGTCGAGCTTGTTTCTGAGTTTCTGAATAGTTTGTGTGAAATACGCGATTTTGCTATCTAATGGACGTGGATGTCAGTGAAGCACGAATCGAGGTGGCGATGGACACACTTGAGCTTTCGTCCTGTGCACGAAGAACGGTACGAAGATATTCGATGGTTTCGTTGAGACTATCTCTGTCCCGAGAAGCTGCGCGTTGGGATGCAGCGAGTTCGAGACGGTGTTCTTGGACCTCTTTCTCAAGATTCACTTTTTTTTCTACGAGTGGAAGTGGATTTCAATAAAACACCAATCAGGGTGTCAATGAATGCACTTTAATGCTTGTCTGCAGGAACAGATTCGATTGTCTTCTCGAGATCAACATTTTCAATCCTCATGCGCGAGGTTCCTCGCTCACGAAACATCTGGTGCAGGCGACAAAGCGGTTTGTGAAGCCGTCTCGTGCGGCAGGCATCTGGGACTCACAATGTTGGAGTAGGCTGAGGGAAGGATGTCACAGAGACTACAAAGGGTGATTGTCGTGCCCCCACCGATCACAAGGTCGTAGTTTGTTGAGATAGCCATTGATTCGACGCGAGTTGTATGTGGATGAGAGAATGGTGGATGAGAGACCCAATTTGCTTGTGCGTCGTAACGTCCCAGAACGAGACCGATGAGTTTGCAGAAGCTGCGATGAATGTGCCGTTGCTTGCTAGGACGATGCACGTGGGGTCGTTGCTGCTGTGAATGGGCCACTGAGAAGCGTCGTCCCAGTGGATACATGAAGACAGTTGATGTTGCCGTCATGAGATAAGGCGAAGAGCTGCTCGCCGTCGCTGGTCCAGGCGAGGGATTGGTTCAACAACGAATTAACTTGAATTGGTACGTCAACGAGGAGGCAGCCGTCCTGACCGTCGTAGACCCGAACACAACGGTGCCCCAACGTAGCGGTGGCAATAAGGCGTCCATCGGGTGAGAACTTGGCCGCAACCAACGCGTCGTCGTGTTGCAAGGGACCGAGCAGTAGCTGACCAGTCGAGAGCGACCAGACGCAGGCAGTCTCGTCATATGGTCCCGTCGCGCCGATTCTCGTCCCATCCGGTGAGACGTCCACCGCATCCACCCAGTGGTCGTGTCCTTGGAATGATGTCACCTTTTCGTGGCTCTCCATATTCCACACCGTCACCTCGCCGCTTTCTGTCCCACTCACGACCCACTTTCCATCCCGTGACACCGCGGTGCTCGGAACATCTACATCACTCCCCGCATCCATTGGCGTCCCCACCTCCACGCCGTCCTCTACTCGCCAACATCGAAGCTTCCCTTCGGTACCACCGCTCACGATGTGGTTCCCATCAACGAGGAACACAACTGACAATATGCTGTCTCGACTGTCGATTTCGATCGGTTGTGCTTGCTGTTGGTGAACGGTGCTGGGGAAGGGAGTATTTGCACCCGATTCTTCGGTCCCCGTGAGTAATATTGTACTTAAAAGGTCTCGCTAAGGCACTGACCCTCCTTTGACCACCGACGTATTCTCGAAAGCATACTCAGCCAGGTAACAGGGCCAACTTGATGAATGGATGTCGTGGTCGTCCACTTACTACGCATGCCATTCACATGGCATATACGTGCCTGTTTATCCAAATATGTACGTCAGTTCACACCTATACTTGTTCACAGACGACCATCCAGCGCTATGTTCGAAGAACGGAAGTCCTGGAAGATAGCCTTCTACTTTCTTTTTCTCGTTCTTCGAGCGCTCTCGTGACCTCGCCTACTGTCGCCGGTCATCATCATTATCATCGTGTCCTTTCGTGAGTATCACCAGGCCCTTCTAGCTTCTCTCTACGATGCAGTATTAGTACCAGCGACTATTTTAAGTACGGGACCGGACCCTCTGGCTCAGGGTGTTGCATCTGCGCCATCTATTATAATAGTTGCGATCGCACATGAAGACCACCGTTCACCTACAGTACATTATCTCATACTGCATATGGTCGGGAGACAAAAAAACTTATGCATTATGAGCAATATTCAGTACCATATCTGTCACACATCATGACAGATGTGACAGTCACACAATGTAGCGGTGTAGCTATGTATGCGGGTCGAGGGATTGGTGACTTGGGCGGGTGAGAAATGTATCTAAAGTAGTTTGTTGGGTATGGAGAAGCTTTTCCTGACCAAGGAAAACACAGAAATGATGAGGATGTGTCAATAACTTGAGTGGAAGGTCTGAAGAGGCCCATCTCCATCATGACCATGCTGTAAACATGCCTCCATGAGTTTCACACAAAGGTTGATCATCTTGGTGTGGGAAATGTCAGTTTGCTGGGCTTGTCTTCATTGTCTGAGTCAACCTCAATCACCTTGTTGTTCTTTTCCCAGTTTTCCACCATCTCTTGACTTGGAACCACCTCAGCAACAATTGCCTTGTCCCCTCCTGGCCCATCAAAAATGTCAGCTACTGCTGAATCTCAACTCTCTGCTTCTTCTTTGGGCTCAAGGAATTCATCAAGTGTTGGTGGAGTCCCAAAGATACGGTTTCAAGCTTGAAGGTCCGAAATTGACACTCCGAAATGATACATTCCATGACATACCCCTCCGACAGGTGTGGGTTGCCATAGTAAGTGTGCCCACCATAGTGTATAATGGACTAGTCATGTCAATGCATTATGCATTATATCAAAGTACAAAGATACACCAGGCAGAGGTGACAGCAAGGAAGTAATGATGTAGGAGATGCTTACACTGTATAATAGTTGAGAGTGGTGGAATGAGCAAGAGATGCTTGACTGAGCAAGTAAGGTGTTCTAGTAGATCCGAGGAGGTAACAACAACTGAGGTTGGTGGCCTCAAGAGAGCACTGATAGAACTGTGAGGGATCTAGTGAAGAGCCTTATTGTATTGGGGTACAGGAATGACCCTTTATATATGATACAGAAAGGTGCACAGACCAAGCTGTGTCCAACACTAACTAGGTAATGCCCTTGTATCCTGAAGGGCTATTGGATGATAAACTATCATATGATGTACTATGTATAGTAATACCCTATACCCTGAATAAAGGGTATGATGTAGTGTCTGGACTGTAAGGGTCAAGGGTATGACATCATGATCTAGACTTGTATGAAGTAAAGTAAGTCTAGAACCCAAAGAATATGAATAGTGCAATAATAAGATAACTATGGTTATGGAATATAGAAATTCAGAATAAGAATACCATAGTTTTGATACTCCCTTTCACTTGAATATTCCCTTAAGTCACTAGGAGAGGACAATAACTCACTCCATCCTATGACTTCTTCTCAGGGAAGCTGGATAAAGCAATCCATTTGTGATTATCCTCGAAGCATTGCCATGTCATGTTCTTAGTGAACATATCTGCTAGCTGATCTCCTGTAGGAATATAATAGAGTTTGACGAAACCGTCTTCGATGCATTCCCGAATGAAGTGATAAGGGATAGCAATATGCTTTGTGTGTCCTTCCTGAGCAGGATTGGTGGCCAAAAATATGGCTCCTTGATTATCAGCATAAAGCGGAAATATGGGGATGTTTGTATCTCATTTCCGAGAACAAGGAACGAATCCACTTTAGTTGTCTAGCAACTTCAGTCATACCAACATATTCTGCTTCTGTAGATGACAAAGCAATCTTCTTCTTTCATCTAGATAGCCAAGAGACTATCCCATCTGCAAGGAAAATGGTGTAACCTGTAGTGGAGTGACAAGTCTACAAGTCTCCTGCCCAGTCAGTGTCACTATACGCTAGAAAACCAGAATTACTGGCTCTTTTGTATGTGATGCAGAGATCAATCGTGGATGCCAAATAGCACACGATATAAAGAGATTTCTGTATATGTTCTTCGGTTGGATTAGCCGAGAACTGTGACATCTTGATGACAGAATAGGCAAGGTCAGGTCGTGTTCCAAGCATGATGAATAACAATGATCCGATGACCGATTGATAACGACTGTGGATA
>JBBPRX010000172.1:0-22177 GCA_038093195.1 Boletus fagicola
CCCAATGGACACTGGCACGGAGATAGCTTTACATTTTCTATCGGGCCCGCGGCAAAACCGATCACCAATGCTCTGCCTTTAAACGCTATACATTTCAACGAGTCTAGAAATGGTGTCAAACTCTGACCACAGGAGAGAATGCGGCTCTACTTGCCTTTTATCCGGCCCACGGGATCGAACACAACGTCGACGCCCCTACCCTCAGTAATCTGCAGCACTTGCTTCTGCCAATCCGACGTCGTGTAGTCAACAACATGGTCTGCGCCTCCATACTGCTTGCATATGTCGAGTTTAGATTGTGAGCCAGCAGCGGCAATAACTTTGGCTCCCAGTACTACGCATTGTGAGCGGGCGACAGGGCTTAAGATATGGAAAAGGCACCTTTAGCCAGTTGCACAGCAACGATCCCAACTCCTCCAGCCGCAGCATTTACAAGGATGGTCTCACCTACGATACCATTCTGAATCAGCCATCGCCTTCCTAGACACGCACGTTCTGCCTAACCTGGCTTTAGTTCTGCTCGACCTACGAGAGCCTCGTAACTGGTTGGCCAAGTAATGTAAAGGCCTGTGACATCGTCCTGAGAAATAATAGCGTTTGGAAACAACGAGACATACCTGCCCCCTGGTCGAAAGTGAGGTTCTCAGGGAGGGGCATGATTGCTCTCCATTTGACAGCTATTCGGTCCGCAAGTGCGCCCTGTGCACTACCGAATACCCTATCTCCAGGTTTAAAGGGGCAACCTTTTGGAATTTGGGAGGTGCTCGCAATCTTCCCGGCGAATTCTGCACCAAGCGTGAACGGGAAAGGGGGTTTCACTTGATATTTACCCTGGGCTTGTAGGATCTGTTGATTGGAGAATGTGTCATGTCTGGTGCGCATACAGTGTGTGCGAGATACGTACATCGAAAAAATTGAGGCCTGCAGAATACACATCCACGAGGACGTCCTCTGGTCCGGTCGCAGGCTCTGGTGCATTATGCACGAGGGTAAGTTTGGAAGGATGCTTCCACTCTTTGACCACATAGGCTCTCATAGCGAAAAGGCACTGTGGCTATTGCTCAACTTGAAGGATATTCGTCAGATGCGACTCGATGGACTGCACAGGAACCGCAGAGGACCGGTTCCCGGGGTAGCCGGTCGGTGTGTCTCGGGAATCAACAACTTTGGATGCGAGCTCGTCCCTGCGACTCGCCAAACACAAGATAAGAAATGCTCAGTTGCGGTAAAGCTATGTGTAATGTAAATACAAATATGATGCTTCTACTACATGACTCGGGGTCATCTAAACGTGATCCGGACAAGTGTACATGTTTATGCGAATCCAAAGCCTTCTCCCCCTTCGTTTATTGCTAGTAAGAGCTGTTGTCGCAGCATCTCATAGGAAGAATATTGCGGCAAATCGATCTGGTTGAAACCTAACATGATGGACATCAGTAACTGATTCGTCTTGGTCAGTGAAAGGGCTCACATGTGTGGGCTTGAGGAAGGCGATCCGGATCCCCGTAGGCACGATGAATTGAGAATCTTTGTACTCCTTGCACCCCTTGGAGATCGACGAAACCATTGAGAGGGACACGTGAAGTGCCAGTCGCAAAGCTCAACACCTTGGCCCTTTCTTCACGATTGAACGACTTGAGAGCTCTCCACCACCAAACGATAACCGGATCCGAACTTGTGTATCCGTTGTATTCCGTCGCGGCTCTCCACTCGTCGACGTCAATATCAGGCGTCCCGGAGATGAGTAACTCAAGTTCTTGTTCGTTGAACTGGAAGTGAAATGAGAACTCTCCAATGCGTGGAGAATGCGACGACTTACAATGGTAATGAGGTCCTTGGGAATGATCTCGTGGAATCCAGCAACTAGATTCTCGATTTGCTCGCTAATGGAGGAGTACAGGCGGAAATTGGCCGAAAGCTGTACGAACTCCCGCTTGTTTTCCTGTGTGACAGGGATGGATTCACCTCCTGGCTTGAGTGGGAAAATGCGATTCCTTCCAAACTGCGAGGTTCAAAGAAATTGAGTGACGCAAGAATCCGTGGATGAAAGTAGCAACAAACCTCGTCCGCTTCAACACTGAACGTCAACTCCAACAGCGTGGGATCATTTTCCAAAATCCAGCACAGTGAATTGTAGTATTCTGGATCAACCCACTCGACGTCTCGATAATCGACCTGTTTGCCAAGGAGCTGTCGATACAAACTCTTTGCAAAGTATGCATCTAGGAGCCGCCCGTCGTATATGGCTTTTCCGATGACCCGACCAACGAACTTGAAGAACGATAGATGCTCCGGATTGACCCAGGAATTTTTATTTGGTTGATACGTCAGTCTGTCGGCCGCGCATGGCTGGAAGAGTGCGTTGTTGGGATCAAACATCTGACGTGCAAGGATTTGGAACCATTCTCTCGTGACACCACCAGCGTCCACGCCTTCCTCGTCGTAAAATCGGACGCTAAGTTTGCCATACTTGATTTGATCGCCAGTCTTTCGTTGGAGGTATTGGAAACTGTCCTCGAATACACGTGCACGGCGAACATTGAGCTGTAGCGTGTTGTAGTGTTCGCGGGATGCAGGGCGACGGTGAAGCTGCTGGGTGAAGTAGTTCCGTTTGTTGTCGAAGTCCAGGACACGTGGATTGTGGACCAAAAGTGAAAATGATCCACTCATTAGTGAGGGATTGTTGCGGACCATCACGTTGAGGATCTTTCTGTGAGCATCGGTGAACGTGACAAAGAGATCCTCCATCGACTCTTTGGCGGTCATGGGCGACTTTGGGGATGCAGATGCCTTTATCGCCCTCGCCACGCCTCCGGCGGTCGACTTTGGGCCCACGTACTTGCACACTACCATCAAAGCTTCGATCAAGGGTAGCAAAACGGTTGCAACATGCTCCATATCGGGCTGAGCCTCAATGATAGCGAGACAATCCCCGAGTCGGCGCCAGAGGGGTGTGAAGCGGAATGATTCGTAGATATTCTGCACTTTCTCGGCATCCTGGCTCTTGCGAGTTTCGTCCGTCAGGGGTCCCACTGAGCGAGGGGTGTACATATAATCCAACGTCTTCAGGATACGCAAAAGTTTGGTTTGATCAGACGAGGGAGAAGAGAACTTGGACGCTACAGAAGAGGCAAGAAGGTCTTGAGTGGGGTTTTGCAGGGATACCCAGAGGTGGTTGAGGTCGGCGAGAACATTCTGCCCACAGTCTTGTGCCTTAGCTTTCAACTCCTGCGCAATCACGTCTCGAGCATCGGGAATGTGCGACAAATTTTGGATAAGGGTCAATGATTGCTGGAACGTGCGCGCAGAGCACTCGCCAATCGTCAGGATGTTGACGATGAGACGCAGCACTGAGTGCGGTATTTGAGGGGGACTGGCCAGCAAAATCCGTTCCTCGGGTTGTTCGCCAGCAACGTTTTCGTTTTCATTCTTGTTCTGGTCTCCTTCTGCTCCCGCTGTAGCGCTTGGTTCTTGACGTCGAGGTGCGTCTGGGACAGTAGGGAGCGATGGTGCGGATGAGATACTGGAAGCTGGTTCATTCGAGCTCGCTGGTGCTGCAGTCGAGATAGATTCCTTTTCTGAATTCAGGCTAACCAACGGCTTGGTAACGGTGGAAAGTAATGAGACGACCGAATCCATGATAGATGGCGTTCTGAGCAGCGACTGTCTGTCCAGAAGACCAAGGAGGAGAACGATTGGATAGTGGGTTTGGGGTGCTTGCTTCTCCTTTCCTTTGCCCTTCTTGATGTTCACCTTTCTGAGTCCCACAGGTAGCTCGTGTTCGCTCAAGAAGAAGAGGGACGATAATTCGTTGGCGCTGACTATAAACGCCAGTGCTTCAAGGCAGCGCTGAGCAACTAGGTCTGGGACAGATTCATTCTGAAGATTGGTGAGAGTCGCGGAATTGTTGAGCTCGGGTGCCTTTTGTTTACCATGAGCCTTAGGGGTTTGTTGACTGGGTGTCTTCGGAGTACGTGTAGACATCTGGGCGAAGCTTTTGTCCACGGCGGTGAGGTCGCCTGGTCCACTTTGCAGTATGCTAAGAAGAAGATTGAAGAGCTCCGTTCTGGTTTTCCCGTTCTCGCAGATGTTGACCAGCACTTTAAAAAGGAGGTTCTTCTTCAAGACCTGAGGGAAGAAGAGGAGGCGAACGAGAGTGGCCACCCCAGTTTTATCAAGGAGCTGGATAGCATCCCTTGGTGCAGGAGCTTTACGGGGCGGGAGAGGCCGCGAGGTCGCCCTATGACCGCCACGCGTTGTGAACGTAAATCTGCGTGGGTGCTGAGCCTCTTCGCGGTATGCGCCAGCTTCAGCAATCATGTAAGATGGCAGAGATTGCAGAAGACCTTCATCCGAGTCCAAAAGAACGACTTGTCGGAGGTGTGGATCGAGACTGGCTATGAAGCTAGCTGGATCAATATCGGCCGCAACTCCGGGTGCAGCATTGTCGTTGGCTGTCGTTGGCCGGGTCTGTCTTGCCTGCTCCAGCCTTTCCTGTTGGATGAGTTCCGCGCGGATTTCAGGGGGTAGAGCATCAAGGAATTCGGGGCTGATCTGAGAGTCGGCAGGTCGCTCTATTCTTGCAGCGCGTTGGTCACGAACGTGTTGATTAATGACTTCTTCTCGGATATCATCTGGCAACGCCTCTAAGAATGTTGGGTCTATGCCCATGTCCGTGATATCGACCTCGCTGCCATGAATCATGACAGTTAATCTCTCTTGGACCTGGGAAGGCCCCGCCACCTCTACTCGTGAAACAGCAGCCACCGGTTCAGATGGAGGTACATCGTGCATCTCGACATCACTGGTGACCGAGTCTGTGACAGGAGTTTGTTCTGCGTGCTCTTGAACTGGAGCTGCGGAAGGTTCTGGTGAGGTCGTGGCTGTGTCATCCTTTGGTTGCCCTTCCGCGCTTTCAGTGGCCCCAGCTTCTTCAGCTGCCGACTGCTCGGCCTCACGCTGTTTAGCTTCTTCCTCCGCCTTCAGCTGTGCTTGTCGCCTCTGCTCTTCCACCTTTGCCTTTGCTACAATGGCAGCCGGTAATAACGCAAGAACGACATGGTTGCCTAGCCGGTTGGCTCGTTCAGATACATGTTTGCCATTAACCGTTTTGGCCTCCTCGGTCCACCTTTGCACCGTGAAAAGAGGATCAAGGCCACGAGTGTCAGGAGGGGTTTCACTTTGTCGAGGAATACGTTCCACCCTGGGACCAGAGGGTGCACCTGCAAGTCTCTGCAAGTGGATCATGCCCTGCTCTATGCCGGCTAGGGCGGCTGGAGCAACATCGACACGAATTGTCTCACGAGTACCACCAGAACGGTTCATGATATGCTGAAAAACTTGAACAGCATCTCCCCCTATGATATCTTCAATCGACTGGATGAGTTCAGTTTGAACGTTATTCCCGCTTCCTCGTTGCTGCCGTCGGGAACCGCGAGAGAGAGCTGTTGATGTGCGATTACTGCCAATCGATGCATCCAGAAGAAGAGGATGAACTGTCGCTTCGCTTGGTGCGGATGGTGGGTTTCGAGCTCGGCCGAAAACCTGAGCATCATCAACGCCTGGACGAAATCGCGTAAATCTTTCACCCGAGATTCACGCAAATGATGGTTACTTACCACTTCGTCGGCGAGATATGAATGGATTTACATCTCTCCCCTGGAGTTCAATCCCGTCGACGTCGAAAGGCTCGGAGTAGGCGAAAACATCGTCGTTAGCACCGCCCACGGGGGCAACATCCCGAACATCAACAACACCGACATCGCCTCGGAATCTACAAAAGTATCAGTCCTGCATCGTACGGTTCGCAATCAATAACCGTACTCTTCTTCGTCGGACATGTCTGGCTCATCATCGTGCTCAGCGTGGATCACATTGACATGTTCTGTATTGAGAATCAATATCAAGCAGAAAGAAAATCAATAGTGAGCTGACCTCCCCCTTCGTCCTCGTCACCTTCGTCGCCGTTTTCGTCTTCTGCATCCCCTTCATCACCTACGTCCTTCAAAGTATTTTTAAGTCAAACCGACGTTCCACGAACAACATAGATCAGACAAACCTGCCATATCATGTCCTCGTCAAGAACTGGGTCAACGCCGTTGACGGCAGCAACACCGGCTTCTCCATCTTCATCATTCTCGATCAAATCCGCTTCCTCGTAGTCTTCATCGTCATCTTGCCAGCCATCGCCATGAGATTCATCTTCATCCTCTCCATCCTCTTCTTCCGCGTCAAGTTCATCGGAATTAGAAGTCGCTTCGCTGTCGGTTTCGTCCCCATACTCCATGTCAACGTCCTCTTCCTCATCTTCGTCTCCTTCATCCATCTCGTCATCTTGCGTATAATTGACATCTTCCATCTCCTGTTTCAAAATCATCAGTCTTCATCACGAGCGGCAGCTACCGTACTTACACCTCCAAACCTATATCAGAGGTCGTTAGGTAAGAAAATTCACAGACAAAAATTTAACGAGAGACACCCACATTCCAAGAGCTGAATGACGGTACAAATCAGGGGTCTCTTCGCGCTCGGCATCTTCGGCGTCGATATCGTCCTCATCCTCGTCCTCTGACATCGATCCGACACTCTGAGTCTTCCCTTCTGTGCCGTCCTTAGACTTCTCTGATGCTCGACTCATCTTAATAGCGACACGAGTTCTGAGGATATCGTCAATGTCGTTTCTCTTGACAGGAAAGCATGAAAAACTCACAAATTCTCCAATGGCCGAAGAACGGATGCGACCAGGTTGCGAATATTTGGGAAATTCAGGTCGACTTCACCAAGAGCGTTAGTCAACGTTGCGACAAAATTCTTCTCCAGCATGATCTTCGCAACGTGTGTCGTGCTTTCTTCCATTGGCTTTCTGGACCCATTGTTGTTGAAACGCACAGTCAACAGGCGATTGCATAAGTCTGTCAATGCGAGGAGGCGACCATATCTGGCACCCATGCTTTCAGAAGGCTGGATTTCCTTGATAGCCCTGCTGATAGCATCAAGGGTAAACTTGCGGATCGAAACTAGGTCTGCAGGAACCTCCTTGGTCTCGGCGCCTGGCGAACAGTCGATGCAAAGAGCTACAAGGACCGACATAGCCCAGGTGCACAGATGCAGCCTGGCTTTAGCATCGGGCTGCGCAGCGATCGTACCATACGTGACAAGCTCGGAGAGGAAAAATTGAAGAACTGCTGTCCTGTACTTCCCGTCTTTCGACGGTGTCTGTTGGCGCTGCTTCTTGGGGTTATATGACAAAAATGCAAGCTTGCATGCATCGTAGGAGAATAAGAGTTCAGAAAGGCATTGCATGAGGAAGCAACAGTGAGCGTGACGTTCTTGCTCGCTCGGGTTGTCGGGGTGAACCATCGGTGTCTGGGTGCTTGCTTGCTCGGAGGGTGATGCTGGAGCGGGCTCTTGTTTGTTTAGTTGAGACACTGTATCCGCGGAACCATCAGGAGGTTTGTAGGTCCTCATCAGCTCGCCTATGAGAAAGTGAACCACAGATTCCAGTGCTTCGTTTGATGGCGCGCGAGGAACATCTGTCGGTGAATCGACTTGCATATCCGTTGGTTTTGGACTTTCTTGAACAGCTGGTGCAGAATCCTCTGCGATGTCGGGCTTAAGACTGATGTGCTGGATCGCAGAGTAGGGTTGCTGCAGCTGACAGATCGACTGAATGACCTCGATGAAAGATTCCGGATTTCGCAACGCCACTGCACTACAGTTGCGAACGAAGCTGGAGACATCGACAATTCTCGTACGAGGCTGAGAGAGGAAGCGCTTGACCTCCTGGCGCATAGTACCCTGTAAAGTGTGCAGGTCCTCCGCGACATGGCGGAGAATGATGGCGATATATGAATAACTACCAGCTCCCCCATGGACTTTCAGGTGCTTAAAGACGAGGAAGATTCCGTCTCGTTTAACAAACTTGGACGCAGCGTTGTGGTCGCGCGAAAGGACGACTAGAAGGCGCAGAGTCGCTAAGAACTCGTCACGAGGTAAGTTGGGCAGTGCGAGTAAACGGATGCAAAAATCGAAGACAATCGACCGTGCGTCAGGGTACGGAGGACCAAGCTTGAGGTCTTGTGGAACGATGGAATCTCCCTCCTTCGGGAGAACAATAGGAACAGGCTGATCGCCAGTATTAAGCAAAGCTTCCGTGACAAGAAGATGAGAGGCGAGCCATTTTGGCGTGTTGTGATCTGGTTCCATCGTACTTGAATTCGAGAGGAGTAACGCAAGAAGGCAATCCATGAGGTTGCGGCCAATACTTGGTTCGAGCGTGGGGCATTCCGATAACACGAGCGCTAGCAGTCTGCATCTCGTCGCTAGGGGTTCTTCTTTTACGTCCAATGCGCGAGGTGAGTATTCCTTAATGTCGTCGATCAAGGAGCGAATGGACAACTCCTGTAGATCTGGAGAGGGGCGCAAGAAAGCCTTGTGAACCTCGAATATCAACGATGGGTGCTCGTCAACAAGCAACAATGCCTGTCGAGTCAAGCCTGCCTTCAACGGCTCGCGGTTTACATTCAATTCCTGACGCAACTCCTCCAAACTCTTTCCCTGTTCCGAAGAAACAGGCGCGACTGAGGCTTCGGGTGGAGTGGATGATGCGACTTCTTCCGATTCCATCTCTTCATCGCGATTAGTAGACTCGTCCGCATCTTCGCCAGTAGATTCAGCAGGTTGTTCGGGACCTCCCCCGACTTCATTCTGTTGTGCGTCGGACTCTGGTTCCGGGTCTGGGTCTGGGTCTGGAGGAAGGGGGAATGGGTGTGAAAGAAGTAGATCTGCAGCTGCGGTGACATTGTTGTGAGTGCGTGCTAATGCACGCTCGGCCGCAGAGCGAGGGAAACCCATATCTGTTAACTGGCGAATACGGTTCTCGTCGGGCCCAGTGTTCCGCATATGCAAGCCAGTAGCGATCCCAATGGCAGAACCTGCACCAGGAAGACCGTCTGCTGGAGGTTCGCCCTTGAGTTCCTCATTTTCTGCGGCGGTAAGTTCAAGGACAAGTTGGACGACGGATTTGACCAGCGTTAACGGCGCGGACCGGAGCCACGACGATTCCCAGATTCTTCGAAGAACTGGTGCACTCGCGAGACGAAGTCGAACGAGAAAGTGGTGAGGTTCGAAGTAGTCAGAATCCGTGTCCTTTTTGTCGCGAGTCATAACCAAGATAGTTTGCCCGGACTCGAAGAGAGCTTTGGACGAAATGAGGGGGTAAAGAAGGTGGAGGGCAACCTTTAATCCTCCCTGTGCATGAACCAATTGCTGCACCATCGTTTCCGATCGTTCCTCTAGTCTCACATTTGTAACGCTTTCGATGGAATCTAAAAATATCGAACATATGTCGAATATCGTCTCCATGCCCCCGGCCCGCTGGAACGAAAGAAGCAGGACCGTGTGCAGTGTATTTTGCATGGTACGTTCTAACAGATTTATTAGAACCGATCTCACAAATGGTCCGCTGAAATTGCCCACCGTCCACCAACAACACAGTCATCAAGCCGAGCATGACGCTATAGTAATCAAGACGATATAGGTTGTCACCTGAAATCGCCAGTCAATAACCATGCTAGACACCGCTGCTTAGATTTCTCACCAACGATCTCCGCCTTGAGGTGGTTAATCGTGATGCTTGCAATTACCTCGGAGGCAGTCAGGATCTGCTTCTTTTGCACGGGATCAGGATTTCTCCTGGCGTAGAACAATTTGACGATCGCTGTCGAACACCAGGTGAGAAGACACCAAATAGTTTTCAAGTGATGAACACGAACATTGGAAGAATGGCGCAAGTGCACTCGGAAGGCCGTGAGTAAGGTGTTTCAGTGCCTTGGCATTCTTGTCTATGGGTGTTTCCTTCTTCAAGGGTAACACAGACGTTGGGGACCTGGCACCCGAGGATTCCGCCGCAACACCATTGGCGACGACGCCAAAACTCGTTGGCTCAGGGAGTGAAATAGAAATGTGACTGGGTGACCTCTCAAGGGGTGAACCATGCCCACTGATCCCAAGCTCGATTCCCTTAGAAGCGATGTGGGCCTTAAAAAGGATGTTTTCCCCGATCGATGCACGATGCAGAGCACCCATATCCATCACCACCTTGGGTGGATCCGCCATCAGAGTCTGCAACAGGCCCACCGCGGACCGCCCATGAGCATAGCCAGTCGTGGAAAACACGTCCGCCATCAAAGTGACACGGATATGTAACGCCACGAGGTCACGGAAGTGCTGATTGACTTTGGGCAATTGATCGTCTGTCACCTCCAACATTGGGGCGAGCTTTGACTCAGACGGGAGGTCTTTCCAGAACTCCTCCGTCTCCGCAAGTGAGGTACCGACGAGTTTCGAAAGGTAGAAGAGTGCCTCGTTCGGACCAATCTCGGCCATGGTACGGATGACTTGAACGATCGAATCGGATGACACACTGTTAGCATAGTCATACGGAAGGCAAGGCAGACCAGTGAGCCTTCCAATTCGATCCAACCCATCTGCATTGCGAATGAAATCCTTGCAGTGTTGAGGATGTTGGAAAAGCCCTTCGAGGAACTAGTGCGGGCAATTAGTACATTTGCATCATAGCGCCAAAATAGTGCTCACCCTACATATCACGTCAATAAACATGACTACGTTGTTGTCATGGTCTCTCTGTGTAGCAGAATCGTCTCCAGATATCTCGCCATGGCTGTCGGTTGTCAACCCTGAGCCACTTTCTGACTCCCTCCCCTCCGACTCAATGCCTTGCATAGGCCCCCCAGTTTCCTCGGAGGGTTGGACGGGCAAGAGTCCGTACCATTCTTTCTTGTCCTCTGGGATCACAAATGTGTTTCCCAACTCCTCAATCTTGCTAAATACAGCTTTTACAGCATCAAACACAGGTGTCTTGAGCGAGGGATGGTGGCGAATGAGCTCGTCGATCGAGGTACCTATGAGAACTGCGTTCTCCTTGTCGCGGAGAACTTTGAGGTGCCGTTCAGATGTGAATATAGAAAATATGCCAGGAATGATGCTCGGACGAGCTGAGAGCTGATCTTGGCCGGCTTGGTTGAGACACAGCGCTCCGATAGCATTTGGTATGGCTTGGATGACCTAAGTGGGAAATGGGAATGGGTCAACAACAAACGAAGAACCATGCGGAGAAGAGCCTACTTCAATTACCGGCTCCACCCCAGTTTCAATAGCTTTGTAGAAGACTTCAGGCAACCCTGCCTCCTGAATCGTGGGAAGGGAAGTTGGCTCATTATGAATAAATGTTGCCATGATATTCATCGCTAAGGAGCTGTTACTTTCCAGCATTCAATGACGGGCAAATTAGACACACCGAGTGGAAGGACACTTGGTCCAAACAAGCCTCTATACTCGATGATCTTCTTGATGGATTGCAGCAACGTCGAATCAATCAAGCCCCGGAGGCCTTCAGAAGTTCCAGTTGACTGCATCATGCGGTGTATCGATCTCAGCGTATGCTTGAGAATAGCGGCGCGAGCAACGGGTAGTTCACCCCACGATCCAAAGATGTCACGAGAGCGGGTCTCATCGCCATACATTGTAATGTCGAAATCAATCTCGTGCTAAAATAATGGTAACATAAATCTATGGGACTCGGATACAGGAATTGTGATCATACCTGAATCCTTTCAACAAGGACGTCGACGCCCCTTGCATTCGAAAATAGCTGAAATGCGTTGGCGTATCCATAAAGGACATTGTCCACCAGTTGCATCGCCTTGGACACCATTTGAAGTCTCTGAGCGAGCTTGTTCTCGATTATTTGCACGAGCAATGGGACCAGACCAGCGCCAACAATCATATTGCCTCCCCCTGCATGCTGTGCGAGGTATGTAACGAACCCTAACAGTGCGTCGATGAAGGAATTCGGAAGTTTGGATTCGGGATTGTTGACATCCAGGATGGTTTTGCGAAGAAGGGACATTAAGATACCATGATTGACACCTGCGTTGATGGCTCCCAGAACCTCCTGAATGCGACCCCGATATCTCGCAATTGAATCGAGGGCAGCGATGGCAGCTGTTTGCACGGAAGTAGAAATACCACGATCGAGTTGTAAAAGCTCAGCAATATGAGTCGTAAGATCAGGTTCATAAAGGAAGAGCGAGGATGCGGCTTGATTCTCGCTATGGGTGTGGCCATAAATGGCGATAGCTAAGAGTCGAACGACGAGAAGTTTCTCCCGAATGGCTTCATTTCCTGTCACCAGCGCCTTTGCAACGCGCATACGGCAAAGCAACTCATATTTATCGTCACCAGAGAGAGGGTGCGCTTCAAGGTTGTCGGCTAGAATCCCCATGACGTCCTTCTTCTTCAGGGTTTCCTCATCAACGTGAATGTTTACGGAACCAGGTGGGAGGGATAGCTTGCGAGGGGTTGCGGGGGGTTCGTCGCCACCTTCGGGTTTCTGTTCCTTTTCCTTGTGATCAGTTTTGTAGTACACGAAAGTCACGTCTCGAGTCTCGCCAGGGAGGACGTCGACCTGGGGTACGCCACTTGGACTAGCGAGATCCAGAAGGCTGATTCCGTGCTCACGCAGATTGGACCAACGCTTTGATAGGGAGAGTAGGCGTGGTGTGGAAATACTAAGTGCAGCTGAAACAGCTGGCTGGGCGGAGTATTGTTGGGCTGGGCGCAACAGAAGATTCAGCGCCAGGATCAAAACATCCAAATCGGATGTCAAAAGCAAGCTCATCAGCCGCTGCCAAGGTGAGAACACAATAAGTTGCATGATAGTAGGTGGAGTAGAATGCATACGTCATAGGAACTGAAGGTTTTGCGGTTGGTTGAGTTCTCGAGTAGCAGCCTCTCAAACTTGAGGATAGCAGAGATGGTCTGCTTGGTTGCTGGGGTGAATACGTTGAGCTGGAGCTTGTCGATATCATAGTCACGGATAGCTTCTTCAAGAATTGCGTCGAATTTGTCAAGAACTTTGATCCAACAATTGAGGTCAGATCGGGGCCACTTCCAGGATTCGATGCTGGCAAGAGCATCGGCAATGTCATCGTTTGAGGTGTTTGCGAGCTTTGATATGAGCTCTGCCACCTGAGGGTGCTGTGGGGAAGCGTCAGACATGGGACGGGTCTGGGGTAAGTCGTCACTTACGGGTTGGGCCGCCCTCTTGGATTTTTGAGAGATCTTCATCGTACCGCAGCGAATGCGGGCTGATCAAAGACGGCCGACAGAATTGAGACAATGGTCACTTGGAAGTCGGGTAGAGATGAAAGGCAGAAGACAAGGGAGGCAGCTGAGGCAGCGGCGGCGGGGAGGCGTCTCGTCGAGGGCGACGTAGGGCTTAATATATCAGGAAATATTTTCCCAGATCCGCTCCAAGGTTTCCCACGGCTGAGTGAAACCCCCTCCGGGGAACGCCACATCACAGACCAGACGCGACGATAGACGACGATGGGGAACAAGAAGCGAAAGCAAGACAGCGATGGCGAGGAGGACCTTGACCATAGCGCGTCCGACTCTGACGCGCAGCCCAAGAAAACTACAAAGCCAAAGGTGCCCAAGCCATGACCGCGACTGACACCAACTGATTCTCTACCCGCCGGTACGCGCAGCACTCGCCTTCTAGCAAAGGCAAAGCACCCTTCAAACCGAAAACGGCGAAGAAACCCAAGTTTGAGCATTCTGGCGACGAGGTTCATCTTCAGATGATGATCTCTCTCTCTCTGCTGACCCCTATGTGCTCTCCAGTCGTCGCCAGCCCGCGGAGAGGACAAACAAACAGCCATCAAAATACTCAAGAACGCCGAGGGCGAAAAGTACATGGATCTAGGAAAGAAGAAACGCGCCGCCGTACGTTCATTCAAAGGTCACTTCTTTCCTGTACATCCATACCCAGTCCATTCATTGCGAACGGTGACAGGCCAGGTATTTGTCGACATACGCGAGTACTACGGTACAGACGGCGATGAAAAGCCCGGGAAGAAGGGCATCTCCCTTGCCATGGAGCAGTGGGAGGCCCTCAAACGGAGCATCAACACCATTGATTCGCTCTTCGCAGAACAAGCCAAGAAATAATCCGTCTGAGAAAGGGGTCGTAATCCGTTTATCCAACTTGTATCTATGTACCATTCTAATGCATCATCCAAATCTTAGTCTCCTCGACCGTTTTCACCTTGGACCACTTGCAAACCGCGATCATAAGATCGATACCGTTACGAGGCATGCTCATAAAGGATAATGTAATAGTGCACTAGGGTTGGCGCCGCCGACGACCTTGCTGGGCTGTGTGTATCTTTTTGGGGGTGCTGGCGAGGGCAGGAGCAGGAGGAGTGATTTACACAATTCATTTTTTGATGTTAACATTCAGTGGCAGATGGATGCTGCACCATAACATTGGCAACCTTCTATTGTGTGATGATGCCAACCAAGCCACCAGGAATGGAAGAGGCACCACGAAGGGTTCTGCGGAAGTGCAAAGCGCAAGAAAACAATCAACTTGCACAGCTTGGCAAAGTGCGCAAACTTCACAGGTCGCATGCCACAGCAGCTTGCCAGGTCAAGGCCCCTGAGCCACTGGCAGATGGAGGGAGTGGTAACCAGGTGGTTGCTGCAGGTACATGTCAGATTCTATTTTCCAGCATCTTTCTGGATATTTATCTTGACCATAAGCCAATTCAAATACAAACCTCCCATAAGAACACTGCAGACCTGTGTATCCTGTAGAGACTATGGTTTGCTGGTGTATTGGAATTGTGGTTATCCACTAAGTCTGATTATGGATTTCTTATATCCATTTCTTTATTCTTCACAATTCCTTTTATTCTCACTATTCATATTCTTTTGCTATTGAGGGTTAACCATACTGTTACATATGAACCTTCAAGTGAAGAACACTGGCAGGACAATGCTTTCGCAGATACACCAATCTGAAGGATAATGAATAGGAGGACCAAGTGATGAGATATAAGGGTGGAAGAGTCACGCCTTAATTCTGCAAAGGAACAAGTGGATTAGACTGGGGATGCCAGTCGTCAAGGTTCTACATAGTTTATATACTGTACATGAGTGCGCATGGACCATGCTATCAGAGAATGCAATCAAGGAGGCAGTGTTTGTGGAGAGAACCAGAACAGGAGAAATAGGATCAAGAAGGCAGTGGGATAGCCACCATATTATGAAGTGGTTACAAAGACTAACACTGGCTGAACTTGCCTTTGCAGACACACCAATTTGAGATGAAAGAGATAGAGGAGGACTGACGAACTGAGAAATGAGGAGGGAATCCCACTTCAATTGTGCAAAACAATGAATAGTGAGGTGAAGGGCAAGAGTCACGCCTTAATTGCACTAAGCAACAAGTGGATTAGACTGGGGATGCCAGTCATCAAGTGTCTAGTTTATATACTGTACATGAGTGTGCATGGACCATGCTTCTCATGAGAGAAGTTGGTAATAAAGATGACTAATGTGAGAATATGTAGAAGTTTGATGATGGGAAAATAAGAAGCAATACATGAGAGAAGAGCGGAAATTAATATCACGTGTTGATGATGTCATGGATCTAAGATCTAGTCACATGTGTGTTCTCACAGTCATGTGCACGCATTGATGAAATGAAGAGTAAAATGATGTACAAAGGTAAATGTATTAAAAGTTTGAAAATGTTGTATATCATAACACTACCCCCTCTTTAAGACTCAAATTCCAGGCGAGTCCCTTGATAGTTCATTTTGGTAAAGTTTTCGTAAGTAGAAAATAAAGATTGGAAATCAGCTATAGAAAGTCTGCGGAGTTTTCAAGGAGTGGAAGGGTTCTTCTTGTGGAATTCAGTGACTGCTTCGGGAGCAGTGTGGATAATGTCAGCTGATTTCCATGTTCTATCTGTTTCATTGTAACCCTTCCAGTGGACCAAATATTGCAATCCTTTGCCTTTGAAGCATGATGTGGCAATATGATCTATTTCAAACTGCTCTTCTCCCTTTTCATCTATCTCTATCGCATCTGGACATAGTACTGGTTGTCCAGGTAAGGTTTGGCGATAAGGTTTTACTTGAGATATATTGACAATGGGGTGAACTTTAACGTGTTTGGGCAATTTGAGTTTAACTGCATTGGGAAGAACCTCTATGGTCTCATAAGGTCCTATCCATTTTTGTGTGAGCTTCTTGGCTGTATAAGGAAGCTTTAATTTGTCTGTTGATAGCCAGACTTGCTGACCCTTTTCATACATATTCTGGGACTTCAAACCTTCTTTTGTCTGCTGTTTGCCTCATTTTTTCTCTAGTATTTTCTAAAGCTTTTTCTACCTCCTTATGGGAATGACTCATTTCTCCTGTAAATTTGCCGGCTAATGTTTTGGCATTTCCTTCAAATCCCATGTGTGGGGCATAATTCCATGTAACTACAAAAGGAATAGTGCCAGTGGTGGTCGTGAGAGAATTATTGTGGTGGAATTGAGCCATTTTGATCCAATTTGCCCAGTCTCCTTGCTGTTTGTCTACGTAAGCTCAGAGATATTGTTCCAGTTCCCGATTTATCCTTTCGGTTTGTCTGTCAGTTTGTGGATGGTAGGTGGTTGAGATCTTTTGGGAAATCCCAAGGAGTTTACAGAGCTGTGTAGTGAAATCCGATATGAACTGGGGGCCCCTATCTGATACTATCATAGAGGGTAGTCTGTGTATACACCAAACATTGTCTCTGAAAATAATATGTAGCTAAGTTCTTTGATGAAACCATATCATAACAAGGAATAAAAATAACTTCTTTTGAGAAGTGATCTACCACCACACAAATTGCCATAAAAGATAGGGACGGTGGTAAACTGGTAATGAAATCTACAGAAAGATCTTCCCATGGATGTTTCGGGATGGGTAAGGGTATAAGTTTTCCTGCTGGTGCTGTTGACTTTCCCTTTGTGAGGGCGCACGCTTGGCAGCTATCTACATAATTTTTAATGTCTTTTGTGACACCAGGCCACGAGAAATATCATGTAAGAAGATGTATAGTGCATCTTTGTCCAGAATGTCCTCCAATAGGGGAATCATGACAAATATTAAGGAGTTGAGTACATAAAGAGTTTGGAACAAAAACTTTGTTTTTGTTGTTTTTGAAAATGTTGTTGTTGTAATCAAAAGAGAAGTCATGAATAGAGTCAACACCCAAGGCGATGGACTTGGTTTTTAATGTATCAAAGAAAGAGGATTCAAGAGAAACATTGTTTAGAAATAATGAAGGTGGCAAAACCATAATGTTTGTATTGTGATCCTGAACGGCATTGCCATGATCCGGATACCTGGATAAGGCATTGGCTCTGCTGTTGGATGAACCTGGTTTGTAAATAAATAAATAATTAAACTCTTGTAGTAAAGTGTGCCATCGAGCTTGTCGACCAGATAGAGTTTGTGGCTTTTTCCAGTATTTGAGATTCTTGTGATCGGTCCAAATCTCAAAACTTTCTCTACCGATAAGGTAGTGCCTCCACTCTTCTAATGCTCTAATAACTGCCAAGAGTTCTTTATCATAAATAGGATAGTTGCACTCAGCACTATTGAAAGAGTGCAATATGAAGGCACAAGGTCGCCAATGTCCGTCTTCGCATTTCACCAAAAGAACTGCCCCTGTGGCTATATCCGAGGCATCTGTTTTTACCCTCATCTCCTTATTTCTATCAGGGTAGGTGAGGAGTGGAGTTTCATGCAACTTGTTCTTTAAAGTTTCGAAGGCTTCCTTCTGCCAAGGATCCCATGTGAATGGTGTATCCTTTTTGGTCAGATTGTTAAGTGGTCTAGCGATCTCGGCAAATCCTTCAATGAAGCATCGGTAATAATTGCAAAGTCTGAGGAAGCCTTGCAGCTGTTTAAGGCATGTGGGGGTTGGCCAATCCAATACTCCTGACACCTTCTTTTCCTGCATCTCAACCCCCTCTTTAAATACATACTACCATACCTAAAAAGTCCACTTTGTCCTTGGAGAATGCGCATTTCTCTGGTTTAATGTACAAGTCATTGTCCCGTAATCTAGATAGTACTTCTTTTACAATGTTTTCATGTTCTGTTTTAGTTTTTCCTTTTGTAAATATCATACAATTGTTGATATAGATTACTAGTACAGCATATTGATCAGTAAAGATGTCATTCATCATCTGTTGGAATGTGGGAGGAGAGTTAGTCATTCCAAAATACATAACAGTAGGTTTGTATGCTCTGATTGGTGTTACAAACACTCCTTTCCACTCATCACCTTCTTTGATGTGTACATTGTTGTATCCCCATCGCAGATCAAGCATAGTAAACATGTTGGCATCTTTCAGCTGATCAATAAGAGTGGAAATAAGAGGGAGCAGGTATGCATTTTTGATGGTACCTTCGTTTAGATATCTATAGTCCATGACAAGTCTCTTTTTTCTGTCTTTTTTATGTAGGAATAAAAAATACAGGTGTTGTTTGAGGGGACTTAGAAGGTCTTATGTACCCTTTTTTAAGTTCTTTGTCTATGAAGGTATGAACTTCCTCCATTTCGACATTTGAAAGAGGAATCACTCTACCCTTTTTTGGTACAAAATCGGGTTTGAGATCTATAGCATGATCCCAGGGCTTTTGCTCCAGCATGCATTCTGATTTCTTTTCTGAAAAGACATCTAAGAACTCATGGTACATTTCAGGGACCTTTTCTTTCAGTCCTTCCTCAATGACACGAATGTTCGGTTGTACAGTAGAAGGGGGAATGACCTCTGGTCCTAACCCCATGATTTTACAATAAGAAGTGCATCAAGGGAAAGAAATGGATTTGTTCACCCAATCAACATCCAGGTTGTGCTGGTACAGCCAATCATATCCAATGATTAGTCAATGAGATCCTAATTGTGAAACATAAGTATCCAGAACTTCTGAGTGTCCTTGTATGGCAATAATAAGGGTGACCATATGGGTTACTTGGCCTATTGCTCTGTTAGAGCTGTCGGCATTTTTCACCTCTAATGGTCTGTCTACTTTTGATGTTGGAATACCATGTCGTAATACATATTGTTCATTGATGAAAGTGTGAGAGGCACCTACTGTATACTGTATCTAAAAGTGCGTAAATGTATTGATTACACCATTGGCCATCTTTTTTCATCATGATACTTGTCTTAAGCGATAGTTCACTGCCAAATGACAGAGTACTGGTGCGAAGAAACATTGGAGAGTTTTTGAGGGATTTATAGATAGGAGAATTCTGAACTTGCTGAACAAGGGAATTAAGCATGCTTTGTTTTAATTCTGGCACTGTGCTCTCAAGAGTCACCCTTTCGGAATGAATATCATATTGGGAAAAAACATCATCTAATGTACATACAGGGAAATCAGAATTGGTGCAATCTACCAGGCTGTTTTCAATACAAGTATTACTACTTTTGTTATGAATCCGTTCATATCACATTTCTTTTCATTTTAACACTTTACTTCTAACCCCATTTCATCCCTTTTTATGATAGAAGTCACATGACTTTCTCACAATCACGTGATACCCCTCTTCCAATCTTCACCATTCCTCATCACATGATCATTCCCACGGTCATCTGACCAGTCACCTGACGATCCTTTCTTTAGCTCCCTCCCTATTGGCTGCCACCCTATCTTTCATCTCCGCACTTACTCTCACCTTATCCACCAATAGCCGTCTTACCTCTCACAGTGCAGCTTCTGACCGTATACCCATGACGTATCCTTTCCCCTTATACTCTCTTTCTCTCACAATTAACTCTTACCTTACTAACCGCTCACACCATACATCATCACTCCACTTTCCTTATTAAGTTATCATACCTACACGTTCCTTGGTCCATGCGCCCTTAAGGCCACTATTTAATATATTCCTAGACGACTCTTGGAACCCCAGTTCTAAGATAGTCGTCTAGGTCTTGGGTACTCACCTTCGAGAGTCAACCAGTTAAGTATTCAAGATCTTGGTGCTTCCCAGCACAGTGAGTCTAGAAGAAAGGTAGACAACAAGACATCCTCTTTAGGATAAAACCATCGCGAGTTCATGATCTCATTTCCTCTCTATGCTTATCATTGTTTCCCTCGGATCAGTTCTTCATCTTAACCCTGTCATAGTCCATTTAGGTTTCGACTCACAACAACTTTCATCCATCGTTCTGGTATGAATGCGAGAAGAAGAAATAGTACAAGAGACGGTGGTTTGCAGGGACCCTCATCACCTATGAACCCTGTTCTTTTAAAGCTTGGGCAGCTTGCTGCTTAGCTTCTACTTCAAACTTGTCCCTATAGAAAGCTTTGGCTTCCAGCATCATGTAACTGACTGCTGTACTCTGCTGAGCAATCTGAGGGTTTCCTTGTGGAACAGGAAGGGGCTGTCTGTGATAATGTCCTTGGTGTTGTGCAGCCTGTGTGACAACAGGTGGTTGGAGAGATGGATTAGGTATGAAGGTACCTGTGAAGATACGAGGAATATCGGAACGTGGAGCACACTGGAGATGATATGCTCAGTCGTGTGCGGGGCAAATGGACTGTGATATTTACCTGGAGATGATACGCTACGTACGAGATAAGTATGATTAGATCTGTACAGTAAGGAAGAGCTTACCTCAGTTGTGCACGGGGCAAATGGACTGAGGTGAACGGTCGTCAAGCAATAAGCTATATACTCTTGGCTTTAAGTATGCGAGCACATAAGGATAAACTACAGTATGAAGGGTTGAGAACAAAAGAAGTGTAGTGAGCATACCAAAAGTGTCATAGTGTAGGTACCAAGAATGTAGAATGTACAATATAGGGTTTGTAGAATGTAGGGCTGGGTCCGATGATCGGCAGCGCGCATGCTTGCCTATTCCGACACTCCCCCTCAAGCTGCATGCAGTCCGAGTTCTGCTGCGAAATGTTTGACCTTGGGCAAGGGGAGCACTTTTGTAAACGCGTCCGCTACCATGTCACCGGTTGGGCAGAAAATGAGTTGGATTTTACTGTCGTCGATGATCCACCGAATGAAATGAAAGTGCACATTGATATGTTTGGTGCGGGCGTGATACTGATGGTCTTTAGCAAGTGCTATAGCTGACTGATTGTCTGAGAAAACGGTGGTGGGGTTGATAATTGCTATGAATGTCTCAGCTATGAGGGAGCGAAGCCAAAGAGCTTCCTTGGTAGCGTGTGTCGCACCGATGTATTCGCTCTTGGTGGTGGACAAGGAGACAATCTCTTGTCGCTTCGAGCTCCACGAAACGGCCCCTCCATTGATCAAAAAGGTGTAGCCTGATATGGTGCGGCGATCCTCGATTACACTGCCGTCTGCATCTGTATACTCCACGAGAGGTTTTTCTCCCCCTCCATATCTTAGCTGTAGGGCTTTCGTGCCTAATAAGTAATGGTAGATGCGTTTTACCACATCCCAATGCACTTGATGTGGTTGGACGAAAAACGTGAGACTTGTGAGACGGCATACGCGATGTCTGGCCTTGTTCCAAGTGCTGCGTACATGAGCAATCCGACGGCTTCCTGATACGGTATGTGACGCATGGCAGCATGTTCAGCAGCGGTCGAAGGGGACTGGGTGGTGCTGAGTTTGGTGCTGGGGTCCATGGGTGTCGAGATGGGTTTTAGTTCATCGAAGTTGAAATGCCGGAGGATTGACTCAATGTATGTTTTCTGCGAGAGGGCAAGGGTATGCTCGTTTCGGTTGCGCACGACTTCAATACCGAGAAGCCAGTGGAGTTTGCCGAGGTCCGTCACCTCGACAAAACGGCTGAGCTGCGTCTTGATGGTGTTGATGAGCTCAAGTGTGGTGGCGGCAATTGTGCAGTCGTCGACGTGTACAATGATGATGGTGAGTGTGTCATTCGTTCGTTTGACGAAGACGGCCTGATCTACCTCGCATTGCCTAAAAAATAGCCTGGTTGCCAAAATCTCAACTAGACGTTGGTACCAGCGCTGGCCACTCTACTTTAGCCTGTACAGAGTTTTGCACAGGCAACATACACGGCGTGGATGGTTTGGATCTGCATATCCAGGTGGCTGGCGCATATAGATTACTTCATTGTTGTTTAATTTACCGTTTAGATAGGTGCCTTTTATGTCCACTTGGTGTAATTCAAGATCCTGTTGAGTGGCGAGGGCGAGGACAGTGCGGATGGACGCGAGTTTGGCAACAGGCGCATATGTGTCGAAGTAGAAAAAAAAGTCAAACAGTGTGCTTCTCGTATTGATCTAACCAGAGCCAATAT
>JBBPRX010000173.1:0-22163 GCA_038093195.1 Boletus fagicola
CATCATCAGGTCAGGGAGATCGATGACTGGGAAAAGGATATTAAACCCCGGGGAAAGTACTACTTCACGCGGTATCACGATCCAACTCCTTGTTCGGTTCTTAATATCTCATTTTATGTACCCCCAGAAACCAGTCTTCCCTGCTCGCATTCACCATTCCCCCGAACTGGAAACCGGGCGCGGGTGTCTCCATTGTGGCGACTCACGTGGACAGTCCTAACTTGCGCGTGAGTTGTATGAAATGCCAACTCTGGCCTTGAAACATCCCTTGTATCAGGTTCGTCCGATATCGAAGAAAAGTGATGTTGGATACCTCCAAGTTGGCGTCGAAACTTACGGCGGAGGAATCTGGCACTCGTGGTTTGACCGCGATCTGTCTTTGGCAGGACGGGTTGTCGTCACCCATCAAGATGGATCTTTCCAGTCGAAGTTTATCAAGGTCGATAGGCCCCTTCTGCGCATTCCGACTTTAGCTATCCACCGTAAATATCACTGGTGCTTACATGTACAATTACTCACTGCTTTCAGTTGACGGGAGTGTCAAGACCTCGTTCAAGTTTAATCAGGAAACCGAATTCGTACCGATTGCCGGCCTGATCGGGAATCAACTCAATCAAGAGACTAAGAACTCAGGCAACTCCTTTGCATCCAGTATTCAAGAGAATCATCACCCGGCACTTTTGTCAATTCTCGCCAATGAACTTTCCGTTGCTCCGGAGGAGATCTATGACTTCGAATTGTATGTGTACTGTTACTTTAGAGTTCACCACTGAGCCTCTCTTGTCAGGCATCTGTACGACACCCAGCCCTCGGTTTTAGGAGGCATCAACAACGAGTTCGTTTTTAGTCCTCGCATGGACAACATGTTCTCATCGTAAGTCGCGCCATCACCTTTCAATATGTATAGCTGCCTACAGATCAAGGTTCTGCGCTGTGGAAGCATTGGCAGGTCACGTGGAAGACTCTAGCTTCCTTGACCTCGAAGGGAACGTGAATTGCATCGCTCTGTTCAACCATGAAGAAGTTGGCAGCGTGTCGACCTCTGGTGCCGAGTCATCCTTGATCCCGTCTCTCCTCGAGAGGCTCTCTCCATCGCCAGCTCTTCATTCCCAATCAGTCGCTCGATCTTTCCTTGTGTCGGCGGACATGGGTCACGCAGTCCACCCCAACTACACTTCCAAACACGAAGAAAATCACAGGCCCCAAATTAATGGAGGGATGGTTGTCAAGACCAATGCTGGGCAGCGCTACGCTTCTGACGCTATTGGTACATTCCTTTTCAAGAAGCTCGTTGAGCGCAAGGGTGGGAAAGTGCAGGAGTATGAAGTTCGCAACGATATGTAAGTTGGTGTTCATTTGCAAGTGCCGGATATCATTGGAACACGCCCTTAGGTCATGTGGATCTACTGTCGGTCCAATGCTTTCAAAAATTGGGGTTCGCACCGTGGATGTTGGTAATGCCATGCTCTCCATGCATTCCATAAGGGAGACGGCGGGCTCGCACGATGTTCAGCATGCCATCGATGCGTTTGGTTCATTATTCGAAGGGTTCGCGGTGCTCGACCAGACACTTTCGGTCGATTGACAAGATTAGGTGGATACATAATAAAGGAGACGCGAACCAGCACACTTGTGTTAGTGATACACATAACGTCGAGCCCAGTGATCCACAAAGGACTCGGTGAACACGAGTGAGATCGACGATAAGAAATGTGGACATCGAATAAGTTATCGTTTTTGCCGCTTCGTAGAGTCTTCTGGTTCGCTGCCAGTACCTGCCAACAGTTTCCGTTTCTTCGCCGTCCTGGAATAGTGGGCAAGAACCCATTCTTTTTCTGCCTCCGCCTGTTCAATGGTACCTTGCTTTATTTCATACGCTGACAAGACTATCACTCGGTGCACAAGACAAACGACCACATAAACATACGCTTCATTTCAAAACGGGGTCCAACCTCGGCAAGCTGAACATCGCCAGGAATTTTGACAAATACGTGATGTCTATCGACTCGTCAACCAGGTCTCGAATTTTCATGTAATTTTCAGTACTTACCGGAACGAGATGAAGTCATCTTCGTTTGCAAACGTCATGACACGTTTGCTGTCTTCCTTTGGCACAGGAAACAAGAACTTGAGTACATCTCTTATCCGCATCCCGAGTTTCGAGGTGAATTGCTCGAATATGAGGTGTGGGTATTGTTCTGATACGGTGGATGATTTATAAGAGCCGATGTCATGACGAAGGGCAACGTTGTGGAGCGTAAAATGAACGGTTGGACCATGGGGGAAGTGAGAAACGATCAATGCATCTGAAAAGCATGAATTGACCGGTCGGAGCGCTGCCGGGTTACTGCTTACCTGGGATACCCCGGTGTTCGTGCAAAACAATGAGGTCGGTTATATTGTTGGCACGACATGTGTCTGCTAGTTCCTTTACGACATAATTTCCGCGATTTATTCGATGCGAGTTGGGAAATACCAGTCGCATTTCCTACGCAATGATCATGGTATGATTGCTTCATGAAATGAGGTTGATCGATACCTTTGCGAATTGAAGAAGTTTTGAACTGGGATCTCTTGAAGTGGTTACCATGATCTTGGGATCATTTACACCAGCGCGAGAGTACTCGTTGTCGATATGTGACGAAGGTTCTGCAATCTCCGTGAGCCAATCAATGTGTACCAAGTACTGTGGAATGGTGATGCTCACCTTCCTGTGCTTCATCGAATGCGAGATCTTTCCCTATATCCTTTGCATCCTTTTTGAGTTCTGTCGGAAGTGGTTTTCCCGATGCAAGTGCATCCTTGAGCTGACGCTTGCGCTCGTAGGTTTGGCGCTCTTGTGCTTCCAAGGATTTTTCGTATACATATTGCCTGCGCTCGCGAGCTTGTCGCCTTAGCTGAGGGAAGCATGAGACTTGTTATAAGTGAAGTTGATCTTCACACTCACCATACTTGAGACAAGAATATTAACACCACGACGAGAGCAGACAAATTTGATGGTCACGTGACTGGATGTGGACAGGGGCGCCGACACCCACACATCTGGTTATTTTCAGTACTTGTGCTATCTGTGGACGTCTTGAAAGCTTCACCTCGTTGTTCACGGTTTGACGAGCATGTGGTTTGTCTCTATTGTTGAAGCTGATTCCCATGTGTGATGCCAAAGCGATGCGGAGTGGAACTGCGGAAGTGGACAACATGCCATAATAACGCGTCGCGTAATGTTGAACGAGCCAAATACGCGCAACGCATCCGACGACGCATAAAAACCAGCGTACATCCAGAGCTCTGGTGTTCGCCAGTACAGTTCTCATTACTTGTATATTCACTTCCTCCACTTCCTCATGGCTGCTATCCTCGCTCCTCCCCGTGTACCATCTCCCCTCCCTACTCCTAGCAAAAAGGTGGGGTATTCACACCTCTTTCGCGTCACATCTCACCTCTCTTCCAGGCTGCAGAAGCGATCGCTGCCTTCTCGTTAGACTCCCCTTCCAAGCCACCCTCCCCAAAGGAGAGTTTGATTGATGACAAGAAGCGCTCTGTCTCCCCCGATACCTTGACTGAGGAGTCCGAGTCCGAGGAAGACGAGTTCCTCACTCTGCGTACAAAGTTCGTTGGTGAGGTGGATCTTCCGGAGTGTGAGTATTTCGCTCTCGTGCTAGCTACCTCTCATTCAATTCTTCGCAGGTGAAGAACCACTCTTGAAAGAATCCAAACGCCGGTTCGTTCTCTTCCCTATACAATATCACGAGGTTAGTTTTTTGCTTTGTGTCCTTGAGGCTAAATTGATGTGCCATAAGATATGGCAAATGTACAAGAAAGCGGAGGCGTCTTTCTGGACTGCCGAGGAGATGGACCTCTCAAAAGATCTCCACGACTGGAACACTCGCCTGAACGACAATGAGCGCCATTTTCTATCTCACGTACTGGCATTTTTCGCTGCTTCAGACGGTATTGTCAACGAGAATCTCGTTGAGCGGTTCTCAAACGAGGTTCAAGTCGCCGAGGCTCGCTGTTTCTACGGTTTCCAAATCATGATGGAGAACATTCATTCGGAAACGTATTCCCTTCTGATTGATACCTACATCAAGGACGCCGCGCAACGCGAATATCTTTTTGACGCCATAGACACGATACCTTGCATCAAGCGCAAAGCTGAATGGGCTCTCAAATGGATTTCGGACGAACGCTCGATATTTGCCGAACGCTTAATTGCCTTTGCCGCTGTCGAAGGGATTTTCTTCTCGGGTTCCTTCGCTTCCATATTCTGGATGAAGAAGCGTGGTTTAATGCCTGGTCTCACCTTCTCCAACGAGCTCATCAGCCGTGACGAGGGAATGCATACCGATTTCGCGTGCTTGCTCTTCAGCCACCTCAAGCGGCGTCCTCACCCTGATGTTGTCCAACGGATCATTACAGAAGCCGTCAAGATTGAACAGGAGTTCCTGACCGGTAAGATATCTGGCAATTGTAATACCCCGGGTCTGACCTTGGTTCTTAGATGCATTGCCTGTTGCCTTGATCGGAATGAATGCCAAGCTGATGTGTCAATACATTGAATTCGTCGCCGATCGTCTCTTGGTTTCATTAGGGAACGAGAAGTTGTATAACGTGACCAACCCTTTTGATTTCATGGATATGATTTCGCTGCAAGGCAAGACCAACTTCTTCGAGAAGCGGGTATCCGACTATTCGAAAGCGAATGTCAACCATAACAATCAAACAGGTGAAGCAGTCGCTACTAAGAGTTTGTGAGTCATCTTGATTAGTGTCCTTATCCCTTCGAGCTGACCATGGCGGTAAACAGCTCATTAGACGAGGATTTCTAAGCTTACCATTTTGTTCCCGTGCATTGCGATACCTTTCAACCATAGCGCTACCTCACGATGATATATATACTCCGTGGTATTCCATCTGTAGATTTTCTTACTTACATCATTATCATCTTGTACCATTATCCTATGTTATCCATTACGTAGTGACACCCAATAGCATTGTTATGACTGCACCGTTAATCGTTTATCTGATCTTTGGGCGGACACAAGATAGTAGGAATTGGCTAGCTTCCTAAATGCCAGCCTACACATCTGCCTGTCGTGACCTCAACCATCAAGTGGAGCTCGCGATTGCATTTTTAATCCCCACTCTTCCCAGGAACTTAACTTCGCTATGGGCATGAATGTCTTTGCACCCCAAGTGATGGCATAGTGTTGAAGCACTAGATTCAGTTCCTCGACCTCATCAAGCAATTCGAGATGAGATATCCTGTATGCCAGAGGTATCAGACGAAGACCCAGGGGCGCACGCTCAGAGCGACCTAGCAAAGAACTCACCGCTCGAGCTCGGAGCGACTAATGTATTTCTCGCGTACTTCGCTCAACGTCAGTGCACGAGAGAACGTGAACCCGTGTCGAGTGAAACGTTCACAGAGTGAGTCGACCGTGGGGTACGGGGCCACACCCGGCAAGGACACGTTCCTCGACTAAGATCACAATTGAAGTGAAAGCAGCGAGATGGGAACGAGGAGACATACCCGCAAGTTATTCAACATGACTTGACCAAAAGCGTCTTGGAGGCCAAACATCTCGTATACGATGGCTCCAAGAATACTCCCGTCGTGAGTGGAAGCAAAATGATTCACGAACCAGTCGATAAGGGCAGAAGTCGACTCGGGTAACATGTAAACCAACACACACTCGAAAAGCAACAGGGTAGGGAGTGACGGCGATAGTAGCCCCTCGAGCAGCGGTGCCAGGGAAGTGGATGGCGGGTGTCGCAGATCACATGGAAGCAAATGATATTTGCTCGAGTGGAATGCAGTTCCACCCGACGCTTGGAAGTTTAAGATGACCGCCCGGATTCATCACACCGCAGGAACTCACCGATAGTAACATTCTCAGGTGAACCTAGGACTGCACTGAGTTCTTTGCTTTTACGGATAGCCATCGCCTTCTTGGTGGTGACATCCGGGAAGTCAAGTTCGAAGTACGATTTCAAGACATGGGAGCGAGATCCGGTCTACTGAAAGTCACTATCATAACTCAAAGTAGGATCAAGGACGAGACACGCACGCTGATACGCCAGAACCTTGTATCGCTCCCAGCTCCAAGGCTTACGATCTGGCACGCCGTGGCCTGTTGTTCGCAGAGCTCCAGCCATTGATCGACGAGCGCATCGATGGACTTGGAACGAACGTAAGTTCCGATGTTGATCAAGGGAGGACGGACTGGCTGGAACTGGGCACGAGGTTGAATGAGATGCGTAATAAACGGATCCTCGATATAGTTCTTCTTCACCGCGGAGAGTCTTGCAAGAGCTGCATCAGTATCGGTTTGCCGAATGGCACCGTCAGCGTCTGTGCCACGTTCGCGACCGAGTGGTCGAGATGGGGGAAACATCCTTTGTTTCAAAGTTGGCAGTACTGTCTATCTATAAGTATTGACAATAGTCTCCTGCTAGTAAGGTGCGACATTGATGTTATTAGAGGAAAATACAGAATGTCAGATTTGGTACATGCGACGCGAACGAACGAGCCCTAGTATATGATAGTTACTACTGGCAGTACAGTACAGTGGTACGTTGAAAGTCTTCCTGGTAGACTTAAATCACTCTGAGGAAAGGAGCGAGAAGTTCTGTCGATCTTCAGGGTGAACTCTGGTGTCTTAGGTCTTCCAAGATCCTGTCGATGTCCTATCCTGCCTCCGAAAAGCTGGCATTCCTGGTGAACGCATCCTGAATGTGGAGGTGTGTTGGGTAATAATCGGATATTTCTTGAAGTTTTCAGCCCATTTAGACTAAATAGCAAAAAGAAACTGTTCACGTCCATTCAAATCACAGACCTAGGTCATCGAAGCAGTGATGGCGTCATATAGTTTTCCAGACGATGAATCATAGGTTTATTGAGGTCTTCCCAAACTCGTGTGTAACTGAACTGTATGATGCTGCCCACTTTAAGCAACAACACCACGAATATCATGGCTCAGGGGAAGGACGCACTTTCTTATCTTCTTCTTAGTCCCCAGATATTCTCGGGTCAATAGCTTCGGGAAAAGTGTGTGCACAATCGGTGTGAGCTTGATTTTCCATGTTTCCGGAATTCTGGCAAGGATAGTCCCACATAGTAGCCAACCGATGGGTGCGAAGTCTCGTACCAATGCCCTCAAAACATGCCAACACGTTGTCAGACGGAAGGATAAGCACTCGCGTGTCGTTGTGCTTTCTGGTGAGAACGAGGTGCTTTCTTCGACATGTAGACTCACGTCGTAGATCCGGAATCAGGAGTGGATTGTGTCGACCCTAGTTTACTCAAGACGAGACAATAAGACGAGACAAGTGGTCGATTAACGATTAACGATGCTTCTTTGATTCTGCCAGTTTCTTCCCTTCGGATTCTTCCAAGGACTTTCTGTCTTCCAAGATGGAGGTAACGATGTAAGCTACGAGCACCAGGTTTGCGGCACAGACCGCAGTTATGGCAGCATAATTGTGGTTACCTGTGAAACATACAGTAAGTGGTATTCAAGCATGATTGGAAGTAGCATCGCACCTCCCCACATGTATCTGAGCGAAATAAAGTAGGAGGAAATCGGTAGAACTGCAAGCGTGACCGCGAAGAGCAACAACTTGATGAGAGCTCCCCTGAGTGTGTGATTCATGTGGGAGTCACCGCGTAAAATGTAGTCACACACCTTGAGGCCGCTTGCGCCGTCGCGTTAGCAGTTGCAAACTGGTCGCTCATAGTAATGTACTAGGAGACTCGAACCGTGCTTTTCGAAGTTGAAATGTTGACTACTGAGGGTGGCAGTGCGCCTAAGCAATGTTTCGGAGTCGCTAACTGCGCCTACGCCGTTGAACGTTGAACGCTAGCATCCGCAACTTAGGTCGTGTGGTTGAGTGGTCAAGCTTTTGGAGTCACTCATGAAAGCTATTCGCTGGCTGTAGCTAACAAGGTAAATTTAACCTGGCCATCTGAGATCAAACTCAATTCGCATTTCAGATTCTTGCTGGCAGGAATCGTGGGGTTTTCTATCCCTCTGGTCCGGAGGAAAGATCTTGCGGATGCTCTCATGGAGGTCACAGTACTGTGCTATCTTTACGAACGACTGTCTTTATCGGAGCCTTGAGCCTGCCTAGTGGTCATCAGATATTCTCCCTCCCAACAGTCATGACTAGCATCCCTTCTGCCACAGTATGGGGATCACCTACTGCCCTCAAACACGCACTTTTGATTCACGGATTAACCTCTTCTTCGCATACATGGCATAGGGTGGCCTCCTCCTTGGCTGCTCAAGGTATGTCTCGGCAGGTGTTGCTCCATTGGAGGTGCTGAGTACCTGCAGGCTATCTGGTCACAGCGCCTAACCTCATCGGTCACGGATTGCGGCGGGCTACAGACTATCACATGGACTCAATAGTTGAAGATCTTCGACCATATCTATCTGCAAGGAATTATGATTTGATCATGGGTCACTCACTTGGCGGCGTAACTACGATGTCCCTCTTCCCTCATCTGTCCCAGTCACACCCAACAGCCATCATACTTGTTGATCCTCCTTTGCAGCAAGGGGCGGAGAAAATCGCAGTCAAGGATGCAATATTTTCTGCTTCATGCATAAACATTAAGGATGCGGGTACCTATCTGGCCGAAAATCCTTTGTGGACGGAAAAGGATGCAGTCTACAGGGAGCTCGGCACCCGTTTGGCGGACCCCGAGGCTGTCCATGGTATCTACGGGGTAAGATCCAGTTAATATGCTGTCTTAGGTCGATTTGTTCATGTTCTCCGCTTGCTACAGCGAAACCAACCGTGGAACTTCCTTCATTGTTTCGAAAAGACATCACCAAAGTGGAAAGTGACCGTCTTAATTGCAGACCCTGCGATCCAACAGACCTGCTTTGCTGACGACCTCCAACCGTTTCCTCATGTTCGACATGTCTATGTACCCGACGCCGGGCATTGGATACAGTACGAGTTCCATGAGGTTGTGGTTAAAGAGGCACTGAAAACGGTTGCCGAATCGAAAGTAGTTTGACGCTGTCCGCAGTTTGTTGATGATGATAATGATTCTCGAGTACTTGTTAGGTTGAGTGTAGCAACTTATTGTCGTTGTCAAAACAACCGACGCGGTCCGGTATTGGTCCGGTACGAGTTACATAGCCTACAAGAAGTTGAGCCACAACCTCTCCTCCTGGTACTACATAGCCCATGTCCAATTCCTTGCCATCTTCGCCAAGGTATGCGCAGCACCCAACAATACAGGAAGACAAGACGCCGGAACAACCAAAAGCACTCCCTTCGCGCCACCTGACTCGCTGGTTGAATGTCGGGCAACTTGTGACACGCTCTGAAGCTGACATATTACTGTTCTCGACTGCTGTCAAGCTTCTTCTCTTCCCCTCCTAGTGAGCTTGGATCACGCATGGTTAAAGACCTGACTCTGAAATATAGTACAGTCGTTCCACGGATTTTGAGGTGCATCGTAACTGGCTTGCGATCACCTACTCGCTCCCCATTTCCCAATGGTACTATGATGTACGCCATCACGTAGTGTTGATTATCGTTCCACATTGACCAGTCTGGCAGACCACGTCACAATGGAGTGAGATACCCTCTTGACTTGTGTTCACGAAAACATTGATTCGTGCTGCAGCGCTCGACTACCCTCCATTCTTCGCTTATTTTGAAAAGCTCTTGTCAATCCCGGCATCATTCATTGATCCCCAGATAGTAAACCTTCATAACCTGAACTACGACGCGTGGTCTGTTGTCGCATACCAGCGAAGCACAGTGATATTGACTGAGCTTGTCCTCGGAGCAGCATTACTAAGGTTCGCGACCTGTAGAACCTTGGAATGATGCAGAGTTAAACTTGGTCATTTAGATTCATTCGCGGAGCAGTTGACCCTTCGCGGCAACGTGTCCTCTCCGCCTCCCTCTTCCTTCATCCAGGTTTCCTGATTATCGACCATATTCACTTTCAATACAATGGCTTCATGTTCGGAATTCTGCTTTGGTCAGTTCTCATGGCACGCGAGGTGGGAAACTTTCCATCGCGGTGGTGTGCATGCTAAGGTTGGTTTGGTGTTATAGGGCAGAAAGCTGGCAAGTGGTCTGTTGTTTGCTGTGCTTCTCAACTTCAAGCACATCTACATGTACCTTGCGGTATGCTCTCTGGCTCTACTCTGTTCATTTTATTTATAACTTGACAGCCTGCTTACTTTATCTATCTTTTGCGCTCGCATTGTATGTCCCCTTCCGGCGAGATTATCCCAACAAAGTTCATTTCACTGGCAAATACGGTGATCTTGGTTTTCGGAGCCTCGCTTGGACCATTCGTCTTGATGGGGCAATTGCCGCAACTTCTATCTCGCCTTTTCCCATTTACTCGGGGTCTAAATCACGCTTACTGGGCTCCAAATGCATGGGCTTTGGTGACAGCCATAGATCGTGTGCTTCTACGATGTATGCCTTTACCTGCCTTTTCTTTATTGGGTTTTCAGTGCTGATCTCGTGCATCTAAAGTGGCTAGGCGTTTTGACGTGAATCTTGCAGTAAACCAGCAAGGGGTGGTTTCTACGTCACGCGGCCTTGTTGGTGACACAATCTTCGCCGTCCTCCCAACCGTCAAGCCAATTCATACATTCGTAATCACAATCATCTTCCAACTGGTAGGCAACACACTGTAGGATGGGGTTTTAGCTGATGCCTTCCAAGGTTTTCCTTGTCAAGTTGTGGAGGGCACCAAACTACAAGTCCTTCTTAACCGCCCTCACATTGTGTGGCTATACCTCGTACATGTTTGGTTGGCATGTCCATGAAAAAGCCATTCTCCTTGTCCTCGTGCCCCTCAGGTAACATTCCCGTGGACCACTGGTAATTTGGAATTCTCGTGACTCATAGATTGACAGTCTGCTTGCAGCAGATGACTACGCCCATTTCAAGACTTACATGATAGCAAGTATTTCCGGAATATTTTCTCTGTTCCCTTTGCTATTCACACCGAGTGGTAAACCTTTTTTGCTTTTTGGTGGAACCGTACCTATTGTCTCAATATGGCACAGAAACCTTGGTCAAGACGGTCTACTCTCTTATGTGGGGCGTCATGATACTATATCCGTTACACAAACAAGTTTATGAGTGAGCAAATCTCCGTCTTTGCTTATGAATAAGTTTCAAGCCTCGTCAGGTTCCCGACGACGTTACCCCGGGTCATACTGGAGCAGTTGGAAAATGCATATTTGCTGGGCTTCGCACCATTACTGGCATTCGTTCTTGCCTTTCCGTTGGTATTTGGTGGAAACCCTCAAGTCGAGTTTCTTCCCCTGATGATAACAAGTATATACTGTGCGCTCGGTCTGGTGTGGGCTTTCATCCGATTGGGTACGATATACCTGAGGCAATAGTGGTACCCATCTCATACAAACATCGGGCGAAATGCAAGCTATATCAGTTGATCTACCGCTTCGAGATATGGACAACTGCATGGGATGGTTAACGTAGGAATTATCAGCGGAATCACCTCGACTTGCCGTCTTCGTCTTCCAAAATGTGATCCAGGCCGACTTTCTGCCCTCGCGCATGCTTCGCGCTGGATCCCCACACGATAGCGCTACGGGTGTTTTAGTAAGATGATGCATGCAAAACCGTCGATTGAGACTTACTATTTCATTTGTTTCGCGATTTCCTTGTGAATGGCATTGCAGAAATCATCGATCGAGCATCTTCCCCGACGTAGGACAACTGGAGTCGAATAATCCGGCGATTGCCCTCGCGGCTTTGTGTAAACACGGACAAGCTCCAGAGCGTCCCACATGTTTTCAATCAACTCGTCGACGTTCATCCACTCCTTGGATGATATTGGTACGCTGTTCGGAATTTTGTATCTGGAGGATAATGTTGGATGTTTCGTCAAGCGAAGAAGTCAAGGCGAATCACTCACAGAAGATCAAGTTCCTCTATTGAGATGGCATCTATCTAGTGAGAGACCATGAGGGGTTCAACAAACTTGACTGGCAGCGCTGGCTTACTTTGTTGAGAACCTACGAATTTGGGTCAACACAAAGATTCGGTCTATGGCTATGAGATGGACGTACATATACAGCAGGTATATAAACTCTATCGGCTGTGTGAGCTGCTATGAAGAGGGAAGGGGTGAAAACTTGCCTGTTGCCTTCGACCACATCTACTAGGTCATCCGATGTGCAATTTGGTTCCCGTATTGTGACATCCGCGTTGCTGAGCTTGTACTCGCTGAGCACGGCTTTGATTTCATCGTGATCAATGTTTGTGAGGGGCACAGTATTTGTGATTGCGATTCCACCCTTCTCTTTCTTGCGAACTATGATCGCGGGAGGTTTTTTGTTGAGTCGAATGCCAAATCCTTCTAGTTCACTTTCAATGACCTTCTTGTCTCCGAGGGGTTTGAGAACGTCCAGCACGATAAAGATAAGGTTGCATGTCCGAGCAACTGCCAAAGGAGAAATAAGTCTTCAGTAGGTTATCACACGGTACGCTGTGCCTCATTTCATACCGGCGATCACTAGCAAGCAGACCGTCAGCAAAAAGAGTTATTTATGCATACAATCTACTTGCCCTGGCGACCTCTACCACGACCGTCGTTCGCACCCTCGATAATACCGGCTAAGTGGTGTTGAGTGTTAGTTTCTCAAAGAACATGGAGTACTCACGTAAATCTAGAATCTGTATCGGGGCACCGTGGACCTTCAGGGTACCAGGGACAGTTGTAAGGGTGGTGAAGTCGATCTCCGAGACCTCTGAATGAGTTCCTGTGAGTTTTGACATGAGAGTAGACTTGTAAACGGGTCAGCAAAAAGAAGTGTTAGGGAGGGTCCTCGCCCTCACCTTTCCGACTGACGGGAAACCGACGAAGCCAACAGATGCCACACCCGTCCGAGCTACATCGAAGCCAATGCCTCCACCTCCACCTCCACCACCGCCTCCGGAGGGAGATATCAACTCTCGCCTGAGCTTTGCGAGCTTGGCCTTGAGCTGACCAAGATGGTAGCTTGTGGCCTTGTTCTTTTGGGCTAGGTGGTTGAATACGTTTGGAAAACGCAGAGGACAAGTATTGGTGCATAAACATACTTCTGGCCTACAGGCTGGGGTGAATGAAGCTATGGCCGGAAGAAGAGGCTAAGATTACCATCTCATCTTCGATTTCCTTGCGGCGATGGAGATGGGTCAACTTGAAGAAGAATGGCACCTACAGAGAAGAGAGACATACTTTGATTTTCTGTACGGTCGTCATTGTTGCGGGTGATGATCAGAAGTACTTGATTATGTAATCGATGGTGTTACCTTGATACGAGTTCACCGCCCAATACGTAGGCTTTTCCTTTTGTCTGTCCATTTGCACCTGCACCTTCCCCTCCCTCCCCTCCCCCTCCCCTCACCACTCTCCTTGCGGCGTGCTCAACGTTCATCAGCGATTAGTTGGTTCTCTCTTTTCTTGTCCACTCCTTCTAGCGCGCTCGGTTCCGTTCTGTATGCGACTGTGTCGCTCGCCCGCACCAACGATCCTTGCTCACCATACCCGACAACTCGCTCGCTATCGTGATCGCTCCTTGATTGACTATACCATCCTTATACAATGCCTACCGGCCCTGCATGGAAACGAGAAGTCGTTCCCGACCACAAGGTGCGGCATTGGCGCAGTTCCCCTCCCGGGCTCATGAACTGAACACTGTCCTTGCAGTTCGACTTCATCGACACACGAGAATTCAGAGACAATGGGTTCTTCATGCGGTTAAAGTGAGTCCACCACATTATACAACAGTACGGTACATATCCAGGATACCTCTTTACCCCCATCCGTGGCACGAATCAATGTCTAACCTGGTACATATCTAGGTACTTGTGGCTTTATATCATCATTCTCAAATCATTTCTCGTGTATATGTCGGATATCTTCTCTGCGACCACAATGTTGACCACCTCGACGTGGTCAAATCAAATCTTCAATGACTGTCAGAATGAAGATGGTTGTTTCTACATCCCCTTCAATATCGGAAAGTGGTTGTTCGTAGGATGTATCATCTTTGGTTTCCTTCTGGTAAGTATGCGCGTTTGAACCAGCATCCTGTCGTCTCATCTCTTTAGTTGGCATATGAAGCTCGCAAATCAAAGAAGATAATAGCCAGTCGTGATATTTCCTATGCTTTCACGAACGTGATGGCAAACAACTATTATTCACTCCGTATGTCAATATACTAGCAGCCACGGTCATCTACTTAGTGCGTTATGTTGCAGGTTCATACGAGCACTTCTGCTTCTTCGACCACATCAGTAATTCAACTAAGAAGAAGGATGACTTTGCTTTCTTCATCTTCTTTACGTTCAAGAGAAAGTCATTTGGATCTCTGTCATCGAATGACGTCTGACATCCTGGTATAGGTTGGAAGCGACTCCTACTATCTGATGGTCCTCGACAGACAATCAACGCCCTGACTCTTTACAGTATTTATCTCGCCAAGAAAAACAATGGTCCTTGGTACGACGTACCGAAATATTTCGCTGGAAACAGTCTCTCGACGTCCGCCCTGACCGTTTCAACGTTTTTCACCTTCGTCATCTTTGCCGGCTCGCTTTTTCTGTTAATTATCGCCGGCATCTTTTATATTCCTCTCCTTTGCTACATCCAAGGGAACTTGAAGGTACGCTTTGTCCATCACTACAACCCGACGGATGTTGGTTGACTTCCTTTCAGGAATATGTCTGCCACAAGGTTGACAAGGTGAGCCTTCAACTATGCTCGCTTTTCCGTTAACTAAGGGGTCTTTAGCGTATTGCCGAGGTCATCAAACGCCGCAATAAGGAACGGTTAGCCAAGGCTGCTGCACTTGCTAGGAAAGAAGCTATGGGCGACTTTTCTCACCTCAAGAACAAGAAGGGTGAGATAATAGCCAAGCCCTTACCACAACCCACACTTCCAAACCTGTCTGTTGATGATGACGACGACGACGCTACGTCCGTGATCAAGCGAGGGCCATCCCCAAATTCATACGCCAAGGACTACCACTATGCTTCTGATAACAAGAGTGTGGCGCCAAGCTATCATACGAATCCCGTAGGAGTTGACTGTTCTGATTACCCTCCCATGCCAGCGTACAATGGGGGGTATTCTCAGCAGACACCAGGCGCATATGGTCAATACAACCCTTCCGCAACTACTTTTGATGAGGAGCCGCCCCAACACTACGCGTACGACGATGACTATAGCAGTCAGGTCAACCTCCCTGCCACTGCAGCTCCTATCTCTTACCAGCAGACGGGGGCGTATGGCCATACAGGGATGCCAGAGAACTACGTCGCAGACACCTATGATGTGTATCAAGGCAGGGCGACCCCTGCAGTACGGCCACCGAACGACGGTGTGGCGGGAGTTGCTCGTGATGTGCAGGACTATCCGAGCCACTATGCGCAGCCAGCATATGCATATGACTACGCATCTTACGGGGGGGATCCATACCATCAGTACCAGAGACATGGAGAACAGGGTTCACATGAGTATGGACAAGCTATGTAGTCCGCTAGCGTCTAGAGGTGAATTATTGTGATTTTGTTCCTTTTCTCCCGCAGTGTTTTATTTACTCGATTTGACATCCGTGTGGGTTATCGATGAGAAGCCAACTCGTGACTTTCACCGTCACACAAATTTCATGACTCAGTGCGTTTTCCTCCCTTTCCTCGTTTAACTCCATCGAGGGGACTGCCGTCCAACGTCTGGTTCCGAGACCAGTGGGAGGCAAGCTGCCTCATTGATAAACAGACAGGTGACAAGACTGATATACCTGGCACCAGCTAGTCTGGTCACCAGACTAGGCACATCAGCACGTTGCCATTGACAGGAGCCACATCTTGTAACGTTATGACGCATTCCTCAGACCGATAAGAACATAGTACCCACTGTCACTCGATGACCGTGTCAAAATTGGAGGAGTTTCTACTAGCTTCCGTCGTATGAATGGTCCCGCGTGGCGGTACTTACGTCCGCACTCGAAGTCTTCTCCGTGATGTTAGACAATGAACAATGCCCTCCGCTGTACTCGAAGTAGGTGTGCTGCTGGTCGAGTCGTAAACATTGAGACTCGAATTCCGCGATACGCGAATTGTGTACGTAAACGAACATCCGGTAAATGTCAATGTTCTGTTTGACAAAACCGGTCTCACAGATTGGTCTCTAATCTGGCAGGGAACTTTATAAGGTGATACGGGTCACGGATGTTCCAGCCGGTCATGCGAAGTCGTATGGCAAAATAGCATGTCCGAACGTCCGTCCTGCTAAGGACTTTGCACTATCAACGGCCATTCATTATGCATCCCAACACCAAACAGGAGGTCTCTTACGAAGCCAAGGTTGTCCTTCCAGAAAATCCTATCAATTTACTTGAAGATGGGGACGAGGCTCTACGACTTGTGGGTGCACAGGAACGTCAGCACTTCAGCGATGAATACAACCGCAAGCTAAAGAGAAGACTGGTGAGCTAGTCGTTACACCATGCTGAGAACAGGCTCAAATCAAAGCTATAGGATTTCTTCATACCGACAATTGCGGCCCTTGTCTACTTTACCCAGTTTCTGTAAGCCTCTTGACTCTCTTCAGTTTAGCTTCCTAAAACCCTGAATTAGCGACAAGACGTCCCTTAACTATGCGAGGTTCGTACTTGGTTGTATCTGCCAATCTTGACAGTTAAAATGCTTTGGGCTAGCATTATGGGATTCCCTATCACCGGGCAGGTAATGTGGATGACGGCCCATGATCTTCAGTTGAGACTCAATGGCCTTCAGAAATACAACTTAGTCTCCATGGCGTTTTACCTTGGCAAGCAACTGCAGATTTTAACCCGTGCCAGTGCGTTTGACGTAACGCACAAAGTACAGGTTTCATCACTTGGGAATTCCCGTCTGTTTATATCGCACAAAAACTGCCGCTAGCAAAGTATCTCTGTGTGTCGCGGTCTGTCATGTCTGTCCGATGCTTATATTTTCCAGGTGTCAATATCCTCATATGGGGAATCGTCCTGATCTGTCATGCGAGTGCCACTTCCTTTGGTGCATTCTTTGCCCTCCGATTTATCCTGGGTAGGTTGCTCATCCATTCCCGATTCACGTGTCTCATCCTTCACTAGGAATGTGTGAAAGCTGTGTGGCACCTATTTTGATTCTGGTCATATCTATGTTTTACAAAAAGAATGAACAGGTAGGCTGTTACATCTCTGACGACACAGGTCTGACCGAGAATAAGGCCACACGCATTGCGTACTTCTATATGATGGTTCATCTTCCTTTCCCCCTTACGGAACCTTTTTGACCAAACCAAACAGCTTGGATTCACGCAAGTATTCGGCGGTTTTGTCTCGTATGTAAGTACCGGAAAGAAAAACACGGTTTTGAATTAAATCCTTGGTGTGTTTATCAACAGGGAATCTCGTTCTACGATGGAACGGCACTCCGAGGGTACCAGATAGTCTACTACCTCCTTGGTGGTCTCGCTATTCTAGTCGCCTTGGTTGTCTTTCTTTGGTTCCCCGATTCCCCGATGACTTGGCGTATGTTGACCGAGGAACAGCGCATTGCATGCCTTGAGCGCGTCCGCGACGACCAAGGTGGCATAGAAAATAAGAAATTCAAGAAAGATCAAGTAATAGAAGCATTGCTGGATGCACGTACGTGGTTGATAGTCCTCGCGACCATGCTAAGTGCGTTCCATCATGCTTCCTAGTGATCGTATACTGAATGAATGCAGCTGACATCCCAAGTGGCGGACTGACCAATTGTTGGTAACCCCTTTGCTTCGGATGGCTATGTCGGTTTAACCTATTGATATCCAGTTAGCAACATCATCATCAGGGACTTTGGTTACACGTGTGTCGACCCTTCGTGCTTGGGTAACAATATCCTTACAAGTCTATCCTTACCTAGGTCGAAGCAAACACTGATACTTGCAACCCCAGCCGGTGTTGTAGAAGTGTTTTCTGTGATAATTTGTGGGTGGTACTCCGATAAAAAGGTGAGTCATTTTTCACTGGTATGCGTACGTGGCTCACGCAGGAATAGGGGGAGAGGATGCTTCCTATAATTTGGGCGACAGTGCCTACAATTGTTGGGATGGGTCAGAAATACCGCGTTCGTTTTTTCAAAAAATGATTTACACCATCGCAGCTCTCCTCATTGGTTTCAATGAGACAAACCAGAAGGGTGTCTTACTCTTTGGTGTGTTTTATAGTGACAGGATCCAGTTCCGAGTTAATGTCTCACTAAGGAACGTATCTAATTGGAACTTTTGGAAGTACTTTATCCGTTATCTACGCGTACAATGCCACCAATACGAGCGGGTACACGAAGAAGGTCAGCCCACGTGCTTCTTATACATGACCTCCGTTGTTGAACTATAGAGTTGTCAGCTTACGATCAATGCTTTGACGTTGACCTTCTTCTCCGTTGGCAATGTCATCGGAACGGAGATATTTCAACCGTCGGATGCACCTGCGTATATTCCCGGGAAGACAGCAATCATGGTCCTATTAACGATACAAATGGGCGTGGCCTACCTTTTGCGCTACATCAACATCAGGTTAAATAGGAAGAAGCTCAAAGCGCTGGCTGAATTAAAGGCGGCCAAAGGCTGGACGGAAGAGATGCTTCAGCAAGAGGCCGAACGGCACGCTTTTGCGGATTTGACTGATAAACAGTATGTGATTGTTCAAACCACAATAACAGCGGCTCTGAAGAATAAAAAGGAATGCGTTCTTCATATATACTATATGAAAACATTACCCGAGCTTGAACGACAGTATCGGAAGGGCCGAGAGGATTGGTATGTAGAGATGATAAATACACCGTCCGTGACTCTGTATGGACAACATGCATGTGATAAATAATCAAAATGTTCTAGCGGAAAAGCTTTTCCCAAATGATGATTGCGATGAGCAGGACAAGCAAGACAATGATGGCAGCAGTCACTACACGTTGCTTATACATCCTGGGTAAAACAGTCAGAATGGCAATCTAACAAGGCGAGCTGACGACACTGAACTTACCGCCTGATCATTTTCTTCAGCGTCCCCGACGCGCGGTCTATAGCCGTATCTGCGGTCCGTAGCTGGGGGACAATGAATAGTGCGCCTAGAACTCTGCAAGACTATGACCCACCGTATCTCTTGCGTTCTCGATTTGCTCTCGCTGGGCACGGAGGTTCACCAGGATCTCTGCACCATGGTCTTCGGTCTCGAGGGCGATTCGCTGAGATTCTTGCAGTCGTCTTGTGCCATCCTCCAATGTTGAAATACCGGTCAACAACCTCGTTCTGTCACTCGTAGCACCATAAGGTTCATCCGAGGTTGGTGTGCCAGCTCTCCCGGGTGATGCGAGCAAATCCGCCCGGGAATATTGGGTGTGTAGGTCCTTGGATATCTTTTTGAACCTGGTCAGATCCGCTTTCGCAGTTCTGAGGCGAGTCTGATACTGAGGCCTGAGAGACTGGGGTATTCCCTGCATTTCAATCTCCATTTGCGAGATCTGGACGCATGTTAGCCAATGAGAGACACAAAGGAGGGGCAACACATGCCATTTCATCCGCCTCGTCTAGTTCCATTTCTACTCGTCTGAGAGCCGTTCTTCTCTGTTCTGCGTGGAAACATATGGACGAGTCTCGACGAAGAGTGTGTGCGCTGTCCTCACCTCCACGTTCATCCTTGCCATCTCCGTCGAGCTTCGACCGTACGCTGTCAAGTATTTGACGAAAGTCTTGCTCGTATGTATCAAAAAGTGCGGTCGGAGAGCTATCCATGGTGGAGGTGGACGGAAGCCGCTAGAGCGATGCTGCGGCTACGTGAGCTGTCCCATGGTGCCAAAAGAGGCAGTTGGCAAGGCTCGCAGCTGGTCAAACCAATGCAGTCATGTCCTCGAGTACTCCGTTCGTATTGCTGGTATCCCGACGCGTTATTTTCGCTAACAGGATCGACCGACAGGGTCTCTTTATATCTCGACCCTCAAATACGGGATTGGGTCCTGCTCCCAATCACCCTTGTCATGGTATGTGCGTCTCACCCATGGATACCGTTCACTGACCGCATCCATTCTGATTCCAAGATTCTCGTTGGCGTGCTGCGACATTACGTCGTAGTTCTACTACAGTCAACGCCCAAAAAACTGTCCCGTGCGGCGCTCCGTGAACAGTATGTCTGTTTGCCATCTTTTGTTGACGTTGTCCGAAAATGCTGCATACATCCAGGCGGGCTCTCGCAAGATCTCAAATACTCCGCGCCACGTCTGCAAACTCACCTGTACCACCGCTATACTACAAGACGATATCTCAGAACCTTTCCGAGGCATTCAGGGCTGGCACATATCTTAAAGACGGTCCCCCCAAAGGTGACTCGACCATGTCTACACCGAATGCCTTCTCGGACCCAGCTGCCATTGACGGGATGATGGCCGGGATGAAGACGCAGATGGTGATGATGGTACCGCAAATGGTCATCATGGGCTGGATCAACTTTTTCTTCCAGGGATTTGTCCTAAGTGCGTCATCGCTGGTCTGGTGTTCGCATGTCACTCATATCTTCCAGTCAAACTGCCCTTTCCCCTGACGCTCGGGTTCAAGTCCATGCTTCAGCGTGGCATTGAAACTCCGGATATGGATGTCCGGTGGGTGTCCTCGCTGTCGTGGTATTTCCTCAACTTTTTCGGCCTGAACGGGTTGTACCATCTTATCCTCGGGGGTGATAACTGTGGGTGTCTTCGGTCGTGGTTTGAAATGTCGATGATGACAAGCGGATCTCCGTTGGGCAGCTGCTGATTCTACGCGTGACATGACGATGTCGCCATTCGTGGGCATGGGAACTGCCCAGGCTGGGCAGCCACAGGATTACGCCAAATTGTTCAAGGCGGAACTGGACAATCTGGAGTTTGCGGAAGGGCTGTACGCCTGGGTGGGGGAAGATATGGACACCAAGATCCTTGGCAAGTATGGAAAGTTGGCGCCAAGTAGAGGGTAGCAACAGTACATTATAATAGGATCTACTAGGAGCAACACAGTACCGTTACATGGCTGAAGGAGTACAGATTTGGGGGGGCCGTAAACAAGAACACCAGATACAAACCAAGTCCGACGATCTATTTTGCCGCGGGGAGTGCAGATTAGAGGGAGATAACACTACATGAGACCGCTTCGCGAGCGTTTATGCGATAAGGTATGATGGAAGGGGAATTCGCGCGCGTGATCCTATACTAGGCCGTCATAAAGGGACAGCGCCTGGATCACATGGGTGAGTCAGGCAGTAGGTCCATATGGGTGGACCTACCTGGACTATAGTTGGGTCCTGCTTACTGCCCTCTACGAATTCATCATAAGTGAGTTTTGCGTCCTTGTCCCGATCCATATTTCTAAAAATCTTGTCCACACGCTGGGAAGACAGGGTGAGGTGGGGGAGGGCAAGGGGGCAAGAGAAGAGACCTTTTCGGGTGTGTCTTCATCGGCGGGGAGCTTTACCATCTGGCCAGTCATCTTGTAGATGGCAGAGACGATCTGGAGCATCTCGTCGTAGGTGATGAAGCCGTCCTTGTCTATGTCATAGAGCTGGAATGCCCCTGTAGAGGGCATGAGATGGGGGACGATGGGCACGAGAGGACATACACTTGAGCTTTTCGTCCAAGCGACCGCGGCTTGTGATGCTGAGGGCGCAGATGAACTCTTTAAAGTCGATTGTCCCGTTCTTGTTTTCGTCAAAGACGTTGAAGACATAGTCTGCGAACTCGCCGGGGTCACCGAACGGAAAGAATTGCTTGTATATGCGACGGAATTCGGCGCTGTCGAGCTGGCCGGATGGACAGTCCTTGAGAAAGCCCTTATACCTAGGGGGGGGGTCAGAGGGGGTCTGGGTGCAGCGAGCGGGGACGCAGGGACCATTGCTGTAGCTCTCGCTTGTCGACTGGGAGGCGAGATGAGCGGGGCCGAGATAAGCGGGGCAGGGCTTACAGTAGGTGTTCTTTTGTAGATCTGCGAGCTGGTCTGGGGAGAGTTTTGAGTGGGACTTTCCCATTGTCGATGGTGGTGGGAGATGGAAGATCTGTGAGTCGGGGGAGGAGGAGAGGTCCTTTTTTAGTATGGTATAAGAATACGAGCGCGGGGTGTTGCTCCTCCT